>JAQGDQ010002148.1:0-12995 GCA_030141605.1 Tubiluchus corallicola
GGAAGAGAGAGGAAGAGAGAGAAAGAGGGAGAAAGAGGGAGAGAGAGGAGAGAGAGAGAGGACAGAGAGAGAGCATGAGAGAGAGGGAGAGCAAGTGAGAGAGAGAGAGAGAGAGAGAGAGAGCAAGAGAGAGAGAGAGCGAGAGGGAGAGAGAGAGGGGAGAGAGAGAGGGGAGAGAGAGGGGGGGAGAGACGGGGAGAGAGGGGGAGAGAGAGAGAGAGAGAGAGAGAGAGAGAGAGAGAGAGAGAGAGAAAGAGAGAGAGAGAGGGGGAGAGAGAGAGAGAGAGAGAGAGAGAGGGAGGGAGAGAGAGAGAGAGAGAGAGAGAGAGAGAGAGAGAGAGAGAGAGAGAGAGAGAGAGAGAGAGAGAGAGAGAGAGAGAGAGAGAGAGAGAGAGAGAGAGAGAGAGAGAGAGAGAGAGAGAGAGAGAGAAGAGAGAGAGAGAGAGAGAGATTCTTGAAGCTACTGTTCGATAAGGAGGTCAGGCTGATGAAAATGGCACCTCCAACATTCAAAACTTAGAGAAAATTTTGGTAACAAATGCAATAGTGACACCTTAACTGTAAACTAATTCAATGCTTTGTGGAGAAAGGTAAATTCATGCAAGCGAAACGCAAGTAAAAGTTTGACTAGACATATTTTATTACAACTTTGTTACACTCCAAGCCAGCAACTTCAATTTTACAATATGCAATACTCTTACTAATGGCCACAATTAAAGCCACATATTGTGACATAATATTATGAAATATTGTATATAATCCAGAAAGAATGATAAACAACTGAAAAGTACATTGTAGTTTAAATCGTTAAATCACTTGAACCACGAGAATAAGAAAAAAAACGAAATTCCATCTCCATTTTATCTTCAACTGCTGTACGTAAATTCTGTTAATACAAAATACAGTAGTCTTAGGAAAAAACTCATATAAAAAATTATATCACTTGCCCTAAATGCTTTAAAGACTTCACACAAACACATTATGAACAAAATAAATTTCACAACTTTGTTTTTTGTAACAATTTTAAAAGAAAACCGGATGATTGTGTAAACAGTTCAAAATAAAGAATGCTCTGAAATACTGAACACTACAATAGCTTTTTTAAATCAAAACTTAGATTAAATAACAATTACCTCGGATAGTTAAATTTTGTTAAACTTTCAAAGCTACGCGCGGCTCAGAGAATCAATTAAGACTGGCAATGGCGTCTTTTTGTCACATTCGCGTGGCCGACAAATAAGCCCTGTGCAGTAATAAGCATAATCATGAAGAGCAGTGTTCGTTTGTGATGTCAGTGTGATGTAGAGCCCATATTTGTGACATCACATCACCATCTTAGAGCAATCTTCGCTTACGCAAGTGTGCTTGACGCGCAGAGAAGATGCTTACCATTGCACAAACTGTAGTTAGTTTGTGATGTAATCAATAGCTGTGTTCGGTTGCCATTAATTAATTTTTGAAGTTAATTATTCAAATATTAGAAACAACTGCTAACTTTCATAGGCAGGAAAATATATATTTTGCACAGTAAATTAAAATGAAATTGAGTCTAAACAATCACCCGGTTTTCCTTTAATGCTCAAGGAAATAGCAACAGAAAGCAGTCATACTTTCCATCACTTTTACAGGAACTTGGAAACTTGGAAAAGGAACCAAATTTCCAAGCAAAATAACTCCGGTTCAAAACTTACTGAGACACGGATTTTTTGTCACGTTTTCGTCTAAAGTGGGTGAAGTGGTCGAGCAAAATATTGTAATACAAATTACAACATTTCTACTGCATAAATACATACTTTTCATAAATGATTTTACCTAGTAAAGAAAGACGTGTTTACATTATGTGCAATTACGATATTCGCGATACTAAAAAATACAACAGTTTTCTAAATGTACAATGCAGTAAAAAAATATAGCAGATTATGCACTTGACATGACTAGAAATCTCCTTCAATATGAATGCAAGACTTTTTTCTAACGACTGGTGGTGGCTATCACGTATCACCTAAAAAAACAACTTATTATAATTAATAATACTCTTGAAAAGCAGAAATTTTATTTTACTACAACAAGCAAATACCATTTTGCATTTTTATAAAAGTAAAATAATTGTTAATGGGTTAATAATCCAGTAGGACCTGCTAATAAAAATAAGCTTTTCTCAAGAGTTTCTTCGAGCAGCTGTGGATTACTGACCAATCCTAATGTGAACGATTGACCTTCCACTGTGGATTACTGACCAATCCTAATGTGTACGATTGACCTTGCACTGTGGATTACTGACCAATCTGATTGTGTATGAGTGACCTTGTGCTGTGTCTAGATGCAGTGTGAACCATGATTCTCTGTTTAGTGACCTCTAGTGGCTAAAATTGTAAATTTCCTCTAGTGTAAATTTCTAAATCTGAAAAGTTATATGCCTCTGTGCTCTAATAGTTAGCATAGCTGCCTGGAAAGCAGAAGGTCTCGGGTTCGAGTCCTAATCGAGGTGCAGATCTTTTCAGACCTTCTAATTTAGAATTTTTTGCTTTAAAGCATTGATAAGATGACTGTAAAAGTTCTTAATAGTTTACAAGTGATGCAAAAATATATAAAAACTGTCTGCAATTGACTCAAACAACTCCGCATAAGTGACTCTATATTTCTTCTGCACAATGCTTTGAACTGATGTAATGATGTAAACTAAATGATGGCCTGCCATCTAGCAGTCAGCCCATGAAACAACGGACTGTGTGACTTTTTAGCAGTCCAGATTTTGTTTCCGATTCTTTGCGGGGTCCAGCAAACACAAATATGAGTGTAAATCTGAACATCACCGAGATGTCTCTGTTGGTAGCTCATCTTAGAGAGAAAGCCGGGCTACAGTAAGGTCACAAAAATCTCATTAAATACATTGAATAAGTCAGGGGTGTGCAAATTATCTGACTAGCCAGGCCACATTAAACTTTCCTGCAATTCCTGCGGGCCACAGGCAGTTTGATCAAGGAGCCAAGTACAGAAACGCCTAATAACGATTTTTTGCATCCGACCTGCGTACATCATTACTACTAAACTCAAGAAACTATTTTAGAAGTTATTAAAATTTATATTACAAACCATATATTTCTACTTTCAGGACAGATAGTGGTAATTTCATTACAATGCATAATAGTAATGTGTATCACACAGTCTGTGTAGTACAGTGACATTAAGCTACAACCGTCTTGTAAGGCTTAATGGCATCCGATCTAGTAGAAAAAACTACCAGCACTATCTTTGGGATCGTGGCACGGACTTCAGCTGGATACACTCAATTAATTGCCCGGGCCGCACTTTCATTAGGTTGACAAATCTCTTCGCGGGCCGCACAAATTCTCTCGGCGGGCCGCAATTTGCACACCCCTGTGATAAAACATCACCGCATCACCATGACACCTGAAGTCCGTGCCACGATCCCAAAGATAGTGCGGGTAGTTTTTTCTACTAGATCGGATGCCATTAACCCTTACAAGACGGTTGTAGCTTAATGTCACTGTACTACACAGACTGTGTGATACACATTACTAATATGCATTGTAATGAAATTACCACAATCTGTCCTGAAAGTAGAAATATATGGTTTGTAATATAAATTTTAATAACTTCTAAAATAGTTTCTTGAGTGTAGTAGTAATGATGTACGCGGGTCGGATGCAAAAAAAAATCGTTATTAGGTCCTACTGTACTTGGCTCCTTGACCAAACTGCATGTGGCCCGCAGGAATTGCGGGAAAGTTTAATGTGGCCCGGCTAGTCAGATAATTTGCACACCCCTGTTGTATCAGATGACACGAGATGCAGCCATTTTGATAGTAAGTCGTTTAAAACAAGTTTAGATAACACCGCATAAGTCTGAAAAATAATCAGAACATTCGTAGCATACACGTGACTAATTAAGTAAAATTTTAAAATACTTTATATTGTCAATAAGACTAATAATGTGTTTTTGTGAGTCAGTAGTGCACAGTGGGAAGGGAGTCAGTGACATTTTACCAGCTGGCATGAAAATTTTAAATTATTAAGAATTTCGTTTTCTAATTACATAAATCTTTCAAACACGTATAAGCAAAATGCAAGTTTTAATTTCGTAAGGCAGGTTTTTCTTGGGACATAGGCTTAAAATTGTCTTAGCCTATAAAAATTGTTGTATAGGTTACTTACAACATACAATAGTACTTCCATGACTGCTGCACAATGATGTAATGGTAGAATTCGGTGGCAGATTTACAGCTTGTGGAAGAGATGAGTCCATTTCTGTTCGCCCAAGACGACCTCTCGTTCCCTTGCCCCACGTATACACAGTGCCATCTATGATACGAAAAAAACAATATTCAACCATATTCCATGTTTATACATTTAAAGTTCAGCCTCACCAACGATTTTTAGCAATAGTTTAAGGAACACGCGTTGAAATCATATTCCAATCGCTTTCGTAAAATAATTAAGTAACATCAATGGCACGACTCTAGATCGAGACCTTTCTTTTGATGTATAGATTGCCGCAAATGGTGCCGTCGTTGAAGCTATAGCCTCGAATCTTATATATATATATATACCAAGAATATTAATATATAGATCAGCTAAACAACTGCTCGATCTAACTTATGCCAATTGCTTTATATGCAATTCAGCACTCGGGCGGCCATTCACTGATGACGTCATGCAGGAAACTTAAAAAGATTGCCACCATTGCTTGTTGCTTTACTACATTCCCCTGCTACACAAATTCAGGGGGTATGGACTCGTATGTCATACAGAAAAATGACTGAACACAAAAATAAACTTCTGCACTTTCGACAGTTCAACACGCTGCAGCTCATACAAGAAAGACAAAGCAAAACAATCAAAAGGACAATAGCAAAGACAATTGTAATAAATTGTAATAAATTGTCTTTGCTATCTAAACAACTTAATCACCTTCAGACACGGCAACTGTAAATGTGTCACCACACGTAACCATGGCAACCGTATTGCGTTCTGATTTGAGAGACACTCTGTTTGACGTGCACAATCCAACATGGACGTCTAGCCGATTGTATCCTAGTTGTCCGAACTGATTTGACCCAAACATGTAACAAAGACAGTCTGCAAAAAATTAAAAGTCATTCATCAATACCAAATTGTTTTTCTTATCATTTACCTTTGCCTAAATAAATGATATGTAAGTAATATATAAATTTATGAATACAAGTGTTGCTGTATGGCTGATGCAAATCATGATGTCAGCAAAAATATAAAAAAATCCACAGGTCTGTTTAATCATTACCTATTTGGCTTCTGTGAAATACATAATTAGTGCATAATTTACTGTATCAATTTCTTTTCTACAGGTCTGTTTATTCATTACCTATTTGGCTTTTGTTAAATATATAATTACTGCATTCTATGCTGTAACGTCATATATTGTAGGCTCTGCCTATATAAACTGGTTGCAAAAATTTACAACTGATGATAACAGCAGTAGCTCTGTCGAAACATTTGACATGATTTTTTACCTTTATAAATTAAAAGTTTTAATAAAGTTGTGCTGTTTTAACTAGAAATAGTTTCGTTTTGGCCTTTAAAATTTGCACAAAAACACGCTAACTATAGTCCACTATTATATATATTTTATGTTATATATGACATATTATAATTATATATGTATATTATATATTAAATATTGATATATATATATTATATTTCATACATTATATATTATACATTATATATTACACATTATATATTATATAATACTACAGAGACTAGTATGCAATGTAGCACTGGTGACATTTTATTGGGCATTTTTAATATACTGAAGAGTAAATCTACATATTTCTGTCACTTTCTAGTGTGTATAACAAACACAGGCTGTAGTTATTTGACAGTAATCTTAGCGAAGCGAAAGCTGCTTTCTAATGCCTGTCGTTGTTCATTTAATTCAATTTCTTTTATTTAGCTCTAAAAATTATGTAAATTAAAAATTTTTTAATAAAGTTGTGGTGTTTTAACTATGAACAATTATGATTATCATGATACATCATAATAACAAGTAAAAGCAGTTGCTGTATCATTTTAATTAAAATACAGAAAACAGACATTCTGCAAAAGTTGATTACAAAATGAAATTAATTAAGAAGTGGGTTTTTGGGCACCTCCAGACAAAGTGACACAAACATTTATCACAGCAACAAACGGTGATTGCTAATAACTAAAGTCAGGTAAACAAACAAAAGCATTTCAAGTCAATCGCAATTTATTTACCTACCATAAACAAATAAAGTAATGAAATAGAAAAATCTTAAATCGGTCATTAACTTGCACATACTGAGAACACTATTAACACATGATGGTATTACCTGTAAAACAAAAAAAATCACATTTTGCTCAATATCTTAGGATTAGGATTTTTCCCCATGACTGTTTTCCTGTGTTTTTTCTGACTTGTTAACTCCATCATTCGAAATAGATCTTATAAGGCCAATGACTTTTCTGTTACTGTATGACTACACACATAACGAAATGATTACAAACTAGGTGCTGTTCTATTCAGGAGAATCTCGGCTATCCATTCACACTATTTGTTAAACATTTATGAGTGATTTAATTGGATAAAACAATAAAAAAATGCAGGCACTCCTACTTAGCTTATTGAGTAGGTTAGTCTAGTGTACCTTGCTTGATGGTACACACTATTTTATTGATCGCCTATTTGACTGACAGCCCAAGAGAACTTTCTGCTGTACAAAGTTCCTGGAAAAACCAATTGATCAGCCAAGGACAAATTAAGGTCGTTTCATCCTTTAATGGGAATTTCTCCTTAATAATAGAGCAGACTTGAGGCCAAAGTTTATCAGAATGTTGTGTCTGGATAGTTGAAATTTTCTGCATTAGACGATTTCACACAATTCATACTGTACATTCTTGCAGTGCAAACACTGCAGTTACTGAAAGCTTTTTCTATTTTCTTCGTGAAAAATAGATTTTTAATTTGTCTAAGGTAAACAAACGCATTTCATATATAATTTTGCACGAAAATCCATTGTGTGAGGAGTAGAACCCAACAAAATGATCAAATATAATGTAACGGCTGCTTAGTGAGAGCAGTTTTTCATCAACTCGTGCAAAACGCAGCAAACACTTACCGTCTTGAAGGAGTTAATTGTGACTATCTACCAGTGACTTTGTTACCTGGATTCTTGCAAATAAACTGTGCAAAAAACTCAGCAACTCAGCAATGCAGCAATTCGCTGTTAGCAAGTTGAGTACATAACACACAACAGCAACACCACATTTGCTGTTAGCAAGTTGAGTACATAACGCACAACAGCAACCCGCACATTCTCTGTTAGCAAGTTGAGTACATCACGCACAACAGCAACCCCCAGATTCTCTGCTAGCAAGTTGAGTAATAACGCACAACAGCAACCCCCGCATTCTCTGTAAGCAAGTTGAGTACATAACACACAACAGCAACCCCCACATTCTCTGTTAGCAAGTTGAGTACATCACGCACAACAGCAACTCCCACATTCTCTGCTAGCAAGTTGAGTACATAACACACAACAGCAACCCCACATTTGCTGTTAGCAAGTTGAGTACATCACGCACAACAGCAACCCCCACATTCTCTGTTAGCAAGTTGAGTACATAACGCACAACAGCAACCCCCACATTCTCTGTTAGCAAGTTGAGTACATAACGCACAACAGCAACCCCACATTTGCTGTTAGCAAGTTGAGTACATAACGCACAACAGCAACCCCCACATTACCTGTTAGCAAGTTGAGTACATAACGCACAACAGCAACCCCCACATTCTCTGTTAGCAAGTTGAGTACATAACGCACAACAGCAACCCCCACATTCTCTGTTAGCAAGTTGAGTACATAATGCACAACAGCAACCCCCACATTCTCTGTTAGCAAGTTGAGTACATAATGCACAACAGCAACCCCCACATTACCTGTTGTTAATAAAGCAGTATGTGAACTTCCGAGGGATGCAGATTTGACTGTAATGTCACACAAAGGTGGCGTTCGCACTTTGGTAAATAAACTAGCATCTTCAACATGCCGTGTGCTGCCATCTAATGCAGCATCGAGTCCTAGTTTGTTGTACCTTAAAAAAACAACAATCAGCAGCTAGTACTGGTATACAAACAAAATCTTATTTCATAAACAACCCACTATCAAGCTACATAACTTTCTCATTCTCGCTGTTACTTAAAAGCACAAGAAAACCCTTCATAAACATGAAGCTTGAAAAATTCGATTTGAAATTTTATATCACTTACATACTGCCTTTTTGCATGCAGGACTTCAATCGGCAGTCACGCTGTATAAAACATGTAAATTTAAACTCCCGCGATGACCGTTAGACGCAGCCATTTTCACGACAGGTCATTTGAAACAAGTTTAGATAACATTGTGTAAAGTTTGAAAAAATAATCAGAGCATTCGTAGCGCACAAGTCACTAACTAAATAAAATTTAAAATTACTGTATCTTGTCAATAAGATTAAAAATACGTTTTTTGGTTAGTGAGTGGTGCACCCTGGAGGGTGAGTCAGCGACATTTTACCAATTGGTGAAAACATTTTAAATAATTAATAATTTTCTTTTCTAGTTACATAAGTCTTTCTAGCAGGTAAGCGAAAATCTAAGTAATATAGATTTGCACGGAAAGTCTTTTGAGACATAATTTAACATTGCCTTTTCTTCCCTTGATTTACGTTTGGTACATGACGTCATGTAATGGCGACTTCGGAACAGTATTGCGGGAGATTTAAAATGAGAACAAACTAAAATTCATTTCAGTGCGAGTAAGATATACGCATAAAATTGCTATAAAGTAATATAATTTTTTAAGGCGATTTTTCTGAAACCTACTTCAGGTACCCCTTTTCTTATCCTTTAATGCATAACCAACAGTTCTCGTGTGACTATTAAACTTATAAATGAGTTATTTACTTGAACACAGAAAGGCTTTTATATAGGTTATACCTGATAGCCAATCAGCTTTTCATTAAGTGCCCATTGTTCTTATTATAAATGTTGGACAGAAGAAAATCATTTTAATTACTCTAAATTTAAATTTTGTTGAATTGTCATCATACTTTTTTGAGTTTTGGACAGTGCTGCCACCTTCAGGTGTTCTTGTTAAAATTGCTAAATCTTTCTCTTTACTGTTTAAATGTTCAGTGGCTTCTACAGTGTTTAGGAATGCATAATCTCTAAACCTGTTTTCACACCTAAATGATTTCACCTGTAGTTTTTGGTCACTTGGTTTTCTGCTTTTCAACATGACACTACTTCACTGTTTATGTAGACACTTCAGAATAGAATCTTAAAACTAAATTTCAAGTTTTTTTTGGTTTCTTCAAACCAAAAGTACTTAACATTGTAATATTTCTTATCAAAGAAAAATATTGTTTAAACAATTCACTATATAACAAATTTTGTTAAATTTTTATTAGAAAAATGTAATAGTCCTATTGCACACTAGTAGTAATCATCAGGAAATATGTAAAAAAATATTTTTTCTAATAAAATTTAAATCAAATTTGTTATATAGTGGGTTGCCTATGAAACAGACATGTTTTGTTAAAACTCTAATGCTCCTATACTTTTAAAAATGTCAAGATAGGCCTACACCCATTGTAAAAACCTTGGTAACATTTTTTCGAGAACATTGTTTACCGCTTGACAATAAGGTTGAGACGCTTAATGGTTCAACTCAGGGGTGTGCAAACTGCAGCCCAAGGGCCACTTTCGGGCCCGCCAAGAGAATTTGTGCGACCCACAAAGAGATTTGTCAACCTAATGAAAGTTCGGCCCGGGCGATTAATTGAGTGTATCCAGCTGAAGTCTGTGCCACGATCCCAAAGATAGTGCGGGTAGTTTTTTCTACTAGATCGGATGCCATTAACCCTTACAAGACGGTTGTAGCTTAATAACACTGTACTACACAGACTGTGTGATACACATTACTAATATGCATTGTAATGAAATTACCACTACTTGTCCTGAAAGTAGAAATATATGGTTTGTAATATAAATTTCAATAACTTCCAAAATAGTTTCTCGAGTGTAGTAGTAATGATGTATGCAGGTCGGACGCAAAAAAATCGTTATTAGGCCTTTCTATACTTGGCTCCTTGATCAAACTGCCTGTGGCCCCCAGGAATTGCGGGAAAGTTTAATGTGGCCCGGCTAGTCAGATAATTTGCACACCCCTGATTTAACTGTTTAACCGTTTACAAAATCATTAACCATTTAACCGTTACTTAATAAAGTTTTCTACGCAACCATATTAATAAAACCTTGTATCTTTCCTGAGTTGGTGTCCGCAGTTAGCAATGTCCAGCAATGTCCAGCTTACATAAAACTGCACTATTTACAACATTGTTTCAATTAATCTGATTGCCTAAGAAATATGTAAACGGTTAAATGCAAAAAGTTTTTCACTCGCGTATGTTACGAGGATGCCGGCATGTTGGAAATACTCACTGGCGCACGCTAGATTTGCACCCCACCCCTGCATACATTACGAGGATGCCGCCACATTGGACATTGTCCCCGGTGCATGCTAGATTTGAACCGCACCATTAGTCGTGTATGACACAAGTCATGTGCATGCGTTATATGTATTTCTTATATGTATGACGGCATAGGGAAAGGTTGAATGGTTAACTGACTGCAATTAATAACATTTAAATGCTTAGTTAAGAAGCCTAGCCCATCTCAGCCCTACTTGACACTAAACTGCAGGGATGAGATTGACAAATTGCAAAAAACTCTCAAACAGGCCGGGGGTTTGGGGGCCGCATAGGCCATAGAGAACCTCTAAGTGGACTTAAAATATCAATTACCTTGTTTCATGCATAATTTAAAATACCCAACTATCAAGGATACACGATACCTAATTGTCTCAAAAACGTCTAAGTAATGGCCGCTCCTATGCAAAAGTATATAAAAACTGTCTGCAATTGACTCAAATAACTCCGCACAATTGATTCTATATTTTTATACATAGAGATATAAACATGGTTACACTGATGTATGTGATGTAAACAAAGTGACGGCCTGCCAACTAGTGGTCAGCTTGTGAAATAATGTCCTGGGACCGTAAAAATTTTCTTAACGAATTTACACGATTTACAAAAATGGCAATACTGGTCTTCCAAAAACGCGGAATTCCGCTTATCCGTGGAAAATTCTCATCCCTGAAACTGACACATCAAATGCTGCCACTTGTGTGAGAAATATGACAGAGAAAATAGCAGTAACCCAATGGAAGGAATCAAACATATATGATTGTAAAGCTCAGAATTCATGATACCTATTGCTACCACAAGCTAAAACTCCTCCGTTTGTTGTCACTAGCATAGATCCATCTACACCGCAGTGAATGCTTCGCCCCTGGTAACCTTCGATTATTGGTACAAGTTGAGGTGAAGCAAAAGACTCCTGGTTTCCAAGACCCAAACGTCCTGCAAGTTAAAAAAAGCTCTGTAGAAAACTTAAACAGCTATCAGACTGATTGATTAATTAAGAATAGGACACAGACGTTCAGTCACGTAAAAAAGTGCAGTCACGTACAAAAATTCATTCACGTGCAAAAATTCAGTCACGTACAAAAATTCAGTCGCGTACAAAAGTGCAGTCGCGTGCAAAAATTCAGTCACGTACAAAACTGCAGTCACGTGCAAAAGCGCAGTCGCGTGCAAAACTGCAGTCGCGTGCAAACGTTCAGTCGCATGAAAAACTGCAGTCGCGTGCAAAAATGCACTCACGTACAAAAGCACAGTCACGTGCAAAAGTTCAGTCGCGTGCAAAAGTGCAGTCACGTACAAAAGCACAGTCGCGTGCAAAAGTGCAGTCACGTGCAAAACTGCAGTCGCGTGCAAAAGTGCAGTCACGTACAAAAGTGCAGTCGCGTGCAAAAGTGCAGTCGCGTGCAAAAGTACAGTCGCGTGCAAAAGTGCAGTCACGTGCAAAACTGCAGTCGCGTGCAAAAGTGCAGCCACGTACAAAAGTGCAGTCGCGTGCAAAAGTGCAGTCGCGTGCAAAAGCGCAGTCACGTGCAAAAGTTCAGTCACATACAAAACTGCAGTCACGTACAAAAGTGCAGTCACGTACAAAAGTGCAGTCGCGTGCAAAAGTTCAGTCACGTACAAAACTGCAGTCGCGTGCAAAAGTGCAGTCGTGTGCAAAAGTGCAGTCGCGTGCAAAAGTGCAGTCACGTACAAAACTGCAGTCGCATGCAAAAGTGCAGTCACGTGCAAAAGTTCAGTCGGGTGCAAAACTGCAGTCACGTACAAAAGTGCAGTCACGTACAAAACTGCAGTCGCGTGCAAAAGTGCAGTCGCATGCAAAACTGCAGTCGCGTGCAAAAGTGCAGTCACGTACAAAACTGCAGTCGCGTGCAAAAGTGCAGTCGCGTGCAAAAGTGCAGTCACGTACAAAACTACAGTCGCGTGCAAAAGTTCAGTCGCGTGCAAAAATTCAGTCAAGTACAAAAGTGCAGTCGCGTACAAAACTGCAGTAGTATACAAAAGTGCAGTCACGTACAAAAGCACAGTCGTGTGCAAAAGCAAAAGTCCAGTCACGACAAAACACACGTACAAAAGCACAGTCGCAAAACACACACCCAAAACACCCAAAACAAAACAAAACACAACAAAAACAAAGTACAAAAGCGCAGTCGCGTACAAAAATTCAGTCAAGTACAAAAGTGCAGTCACGTACAAAAATTCAGTCAAGTACAAAAGAGCAGTCGCGTACAAAAATTCAGTGAAGTACAAAAGTGCAGTCTTGTACAAAAATTCAGTCACGTACAAAAGTGCAGTCACGTACAAAAGCGCAGTCGCATACAAAAGTGCAGTCGCGTGCAAAAGTTCAGTCACGTACAAAAGTGCAGTCACGTACAAAAGTTCAGTCACGTACAAAAGTGCAGTGGCGTGCAAAAGCGCAGTCGCGTGCAAAAGTTCAGTCACTTA
>JAQGDQ010001695.1:0-28949 GCA_030141605.1 Tubiluchus corallicola
CTGACATTGTATAGGTGGAACTTGTTATGTACACACGTCTTTGTTACATTTAAAATTTGACTTATAATTATGCTGCTGCCTTTTACTGACATTCTGGCTTTTTCTCGACTTAATATTGGACCAACAATGTATGTATGCATTTT
Organism: Tubiluchus corallicola; assembly: GCA_030141605.1. Taxonomy (NCBI): domain Eukaryota; kingdom Metazoa; phylum Priapulida; class Priapulimorpha; order Priapulimorphida; family Tubiluchidae; genus Tubiluchus; species Tubiluchus corallicola. The sequence continues at coordinate 144 of JAQGDQ010001695.1, forward strand.
TAGCTTTTTAGTGTAACGTAGTAATCTGTAGCACTTATTTTCTAGCACTTATTTCAGTAGTTTTGTAGATGTAGTAATTGTAGACTACAGAAAATTTGTATATTTGCAGAATAAACTAACATAGATATGGGAACGTAACTTTGATTTGAGCATATACATTACAAGCATCAATCGCTGGAACTGTGAAAAGTTTTATCAGTAAATAATACTACCATGGATTTTTCTGATGTTCACACACGCACACACACACACACAATAAGAGTCAGAGTTTTTTGTTATTAAATTAGTTTACGCGTCTCGTTTCAATGATCATGTAAATATCTATGAGCTTAATTGCTGTCCGCTAAAGATTATTTTTGGTTGAAAAATAAAAAAAAGTTTTATAAAAAAAGAGGCGCAGTATAATGTAATATTGACGCAACACAATCCAAAGGTTGTCAAGACGTGAGTTCTCAAAACATTCAAGACATTCTACGTTAGAGCAGTTATATCCACCCATTCCAAAGAGGCAGTCTACTAGCAAAATATCCGGAGCGAATTCCCTCTTTCTTACCTTCTCTCTCGATCTTTGCCTTTCCGATGGGAATGACAAAATCTTTACTGAGCGCAAAGTCCGGCATCTCAAAAGCAGCGCCGTACATGATTTCATTTTCCAGGCAAATTACTACAAAAAAAAACAAAAAATAAATCCAACATCAAACAAACAACACTAGAGAAAGATTTCAGTGTTTTCTATATTTCTATATTTCTATATACAGATTTTCAGAAGGCATAGGGCACCAAACGTGAACATAGATCGAGTGAAGTTGTCAAACAATCATCATCTAAAGTCAATTAGTATGCCCCTAGAATTTTTCTAAACTGGTCCCTGTAGCTGGTCATTTGCAGTGTTGTTCACGTTTGATGCAAAGATTTCTCTTATTGCAATGTTGCTCATGTTTGATGCAAAGATTTCTCATATTGCACTGTTGTTCACGTTTGATGAAAAGATTTCTCTTATCACCATGTGTAGGAAACTGGCTACTTGATTTGTAGTTTTTTTTCCACTCATTGTAAAAAAGGTGAAACTAGAAACAAGAAAAAAGAAAAAAGAAAACGAAACAAAAATAAATCAATAACAGACGTGCAAAAAATAAAAAAAGGAACAAGCATTAGCAAATTAACAAGCATATTGAAGCAGAATTTACTAATAAATAAACTTCCTGACATATCACAAATCAACATACACGCCTACACAAAAACACGCAACAGTTGTAAAAATCTATATTTAGGCATCACTGTAACACTATCAGAAACTATTAAGCTGACAAATAATATACTGCAAAGCTTTACATAAAAATGAACAAACATTTGAACTTACAAACGTTTGAGGATCTGTAGGAAAAACTTTAAGCCTGTCTTCAGAAATCAACAGAGACATACTGATTTTACAACAGTGGCATACTGACCACACAACTACTGACCTCACAAGTACTGGCCTCTATACCACTAAAACAGGATTTTTCCCTATTCTAAGGCTATCTAACCTCTCATACAAGAGCGGCCAAGCATGTTAAACAAATGCTACAGGTAATGCAAAAATTCATAATGACGCTCTAGAATCAACACCCCTGGCTTCATTGTACCCACGCTAGCCTGAGAGATAACACCATGCACAGGCATTAGTCACAGAATGAACTGTGTTGGAGTAACATAACTTTACCTTTTCTGTTATTTGGTAACGGTAGAACTTATACTGCACGATGCGTAAGTTTACAATTTAGTAATCGTTTTGTTCGGTTTTCACAATGTGGACTTTTGGATCTCAATGATAATTTTTTAAATGCATGTTTTCATTAGGTGGAATTGCATGGCGTGGCTGAAACAATGCAGATGATTGTGTTGGAACAAATTTGCTTAAAGGAAAACCGGATGATTATGTAAACATGAGTTCAGAATAAAGAATGCTCTAAAATATTGAAAACTACAATCGCTTATTTAAATCAAAGCTCAGATTAAATAATAATTATCTCAGATACTCAAATTTCGTTAAACTTTCAAAGCTACGCTCAGTGAATCTACTAAGATTGGCAGCGGCGTCTTTTTGTCACGTGCGCATGGCCGACAAACAGAAGGTGGTACTGTGGTAACCATGATCATGAACTGCAGTGTTAGTTTCTGACGTCATATGACGTAGAGCCCATTTTCCTGACACCACGCGTTTAAGCAGTAACAGTTACGCAAACGCTATTGATGCGCAAGAGAAGACACCTGCCATTGCGCAAACTGGTTAACTTCTGACATAAGCAATAGCTGTGTTCGGTTGCCGTTAATTAACTTTCTAAGCTAATTATTCAAATATAAGAAACAATTGCTAAGTTTCATATTTTGAACAGTAAATAAAAATGAGGGTGAGTCTAAACAATCTTCCGGTCTTCCCTTAAACGAGAGCAGGCAATAATTTTCATCATCTGATCTTTTTTGTTACCTGTATTTATATAAAAAATCAACAGCAAAAAGCTAAGCAAAAATATAGTTAAAAAAGAATAGTTAATGAAATCACACAGGTCATTTGGCAGTGAACATTTAGTCATATGACTACCAACAATATGACTAAATTTTCATAATCATAATTATTACTATCTGAATTAAAATATACCAATACAAATCATCAACATAAAGTAAATAACATTATTAATAAAATCTATAAAAATTATTTCAGTACATTCCCAGAGCAAGAAAATCCAATACTTGCATGTCTGGGAACAAATTTCGTCCGCCATTAATTTGACCCGCAACCGAAAACGGTTTTCACCGAATGACTTTACAAAATGTGAGCCAAATGATGGACTCGAACCGCCAACCATTAGCAAGAAAGCTAGCTACACAAACCGGACAGATGCTGATTTAGTAAACGATGTAGAAAAGCTATGATTACTGCACTTTATGCGAAGTGAAACTTTACTGAGAGAGCTTAATGCAAGGTGCTGCCACCTATTATAAACATGTTCTATCAATAGCAGTTATCAATCTTTAAACCACTGATAACCATACCTGGATTATTGTCTCTTATGGCAGCTTTTAATAAACCCTTCGCATCCTCGCAGTTCCACGGCGAGACGACCTTGAGACCCGGGCAGTGACTGTACCACGCCCCAAAGCACTGAGAATGCTGAGCTGCCACGCCCGCCGACGACCCGTTCGGTCCCCGGAAAACTATGGGACACGTGACGAGACCGGCAGACATGTAATGAGTTTTAGCTGCTGAATTAATTACCTGAATAAACAGTAAATCAAAAGTTGAGGTGACAAAGGTCACAAGGTTAAAGGTCAACGTTCATAAAGATCACAAGGAAAAAACCAAAAGCTATGTGTTTAAGGTGATAGAAACTGTTTTGGAGTTTCCATAATCGTAAAAATGTAATTTATCAAACATGCCTCTCGAAGATATTTGAAAGTTTTAAAAATGTCACGACAGGAAAATTATTTAATTTAAAAAGCAAATTATAATCATTAATGAAGTTCAAATTTTCTTACATGCTTTTAGTCGAACGCATCTTATTGTATTTTATAAGTTACTCAGAAGAAAACATTTACAGGCAGAAGTTCTCTTTTAGCAGACGCGGTAACGCTGGTACTAATACACCACAAGCAGTTACAATATTCACTTGAGTTCACTCTAATGCAGGGGTGTGCAAACTGCAGCCCACGGGCCACTTGCGGCCCGCTGAGAGATCTTGTGCGGCCCGCGAAGAGGTTTGTCAACGTAATGAAAGTGCGGCCCACACGATCCAGCTAAAGTCTGCACCAATATCGCAAAGATAGTGCGGGTAATTTTTTCCTCTAGATCGCATGGCATTAACCATTGTCACTTAATGTCACTGTCGGACATGACGAAATATATGGTTTTTAATATAAATTTTAATAACTTCTAAAACAGTTTCTTGAGTGTAATAGTGCAGTAGTAATGATGTGCGCAAATCGGATGCAAAACAAATCGTCATTAGGTCCTACTGTTCTTGGCTCCTTGACCAAACTGCATGTGGCCCACAGGAATTGCGGGAACGTTTAATGTGGCCCGGCTAGTCAGATAATTTGCACACCTCTGCTCTAATGCAACAGAGTAGCAACAACCATTTTGTTAAGACACCACAAGAACTTACAGAGCTTAGTTTTAAATACGGAAACAAGAAATTGTGCTTAAACTTGAAAGGACGGCAATTTTTCTTGCATTTGAATAATAAAATGTTGCAAAAATTTCTAGCATTTGATCAGGCGGGCTACGATTAACTTACGACAACATAAATAAAGTTTCAATTTAATAATTACCTGATCAATCGCCTGCATTGAAAAGTTGAAAGTCATAAACTCGCAGATCGGCCGCAGACCCGCCATAGCTGCACCGACGGCTAGTCCGGCAAAACCACTCTAAAACATGACAGGGCAAACCAAAATAATGAACTGATTAACGACATACCTTCATATATAAACTAAACGAAACATCTAGAGAGTTTTGAAAACACCAAGCAGCAGGAACCATTTGATACACAAATGTCGTATTTTATTTTGTGTTGTCAGATTTTTATTTCAGTTCTTGTTTCAGTTCTTATTTCAGTTCAGTTTTATTTCAGTTATTTTCAGTTTGATTTTTTTATTATGCACTTATTATTACTGTGTATGAATTGTACTAACACGTTATAAGCATATCAATTTAATGTCATTCGTAACAATTAAATCTTTATTATAAGCAGTACTAACACTAATACACTGTAGCATAGCGCCTAGTAAAAATGTTCATCACTAACCAAAGGGCAGCTGACTAGATGACCAATTGGTCTTTCGCTGCCCTTTCTTCACATTTTTGTTTCCAAATTAATTGTATTATAACTGTGCGTGTGTTAAAAGATAAATAAAAGATTATTATTATTATTATTATTATTATTATTATTATTATTATTATTTTGGGTCTTAAGAGCACAGTTTATTTTCTTGTAATTTTATATGATTTCACTTTAAGCTAAGGCAAATAAGTTTCTTACTAATAAAACTTGGCTCATCTTTGAATAAACTTATAAAGTGAATGCTGGACGCGCATCACGTATTTTCTATAATGCCTGATTACGATCCATTATTATTCATCAATGCCAACGAATGAACTTCAGTTTGTCAATCGAAGCGTAGAAAGCTGCAGGATTTTGCTATTAAATTCAAAACGTTTAAACTGTTTTTATTTTTCTTTTGTAAATCCAATACCAAGAACTGAAAACTGGTTGCTCTGCGGACGAACTAAAACTAACCATATTATGTATGCAGATGATTTACCTTTACTGGTTCTTTTCATAACAAGACAACGATTACTTTTAAAGAAATGCGAAATCTATAGATCGAAGCTAACATTGTTTTTAATTTCTACAAGGATCCCTGCAAACACGAACGTCTGCACTATCAGCAGCTTGCAACATGGTCGCAGTTCTTGTTAATGTTAGGCACTTTGCCTCCCAGTTAATCATCTAACATTTTCCATTAAATATGTTGACACAATTCTGCATAAGGCACAAAACAAAATTTGTACGCAGTAAGACTCTCTCTTGTACAATTTTACTTCAAAATATTTGCTTGTATGTAAACAGACTCTTGTCTACATTATCCTTCATGCGCGTGATTCTTATAGCAGAAAACATGTGAAAGGTTACATATTGCATACCTCTGTGATGGGCGTATCCCGTACCCGTACAGGTACAGGTGCAGGAAGTACAGGTGCATACCTCTGTGATGGGCGTATCCCGTACCCGTACAGGTACAGGTGCATACCTCTCTGATGGGAGTATCCCGTACCCATACAGGTACAGGTGTAGAAAGTACAGGCGCATACCTCTGTGATGGGAGTATCCCGTACCCGTACAGGTACAGGTGTAGAAAGTACAGGTGCATACCTCTGTGATGGGCGTATCCCGTACCCGTACAGGTACAGGTGCATACCTCTCTGATGGGAGTATCCCGTACCCATACAGGTACAGGTGTAGAAAGTACAGGCGCATACCTCTGTGATGGGAGTATCCCGTACCCGTACAGGTACAGGTGTAGAAAGTACAGGTGCATACCTCTGTGATGGGCGTATCCCGTACCCGTACAGGTACAGGTGCATACCTCTGTGATGGGCGTATCCCGTACCCCTACAGGTACAGGTGTAGAAAGTACAGGTGCATACCTCTGTGATGGGAGTATCCCGTACCTGTACAGGTACAGGTGTAGAAAGTACAGGTGCATACCTCTGTGATGGGAGTATCCCGTACCCGTACAGGTACAGGTGTAGGAAGTACAGGTGCATACCTCTCTGATGGGAGTATCCCGTACCCGTACAGGTACAGGTGCAGGAAGTACAGGTGCATACCTCTCTGATGGGAGTATCCCGTACCCGTACAGGTACAGGTGCAGGAAGTACAGGTGCATACCTCTCTGATGGGAGTATCCCGTACCCGTACAGGTACAGGTGCAGGAAGTACAGGTGCATACCTCTCTGATGGGAGTATCCCGTACCCGTACAGGTACAGGTGTAGAAAGTACAGGTGCATACCTCTCTGATGGGTGTATCCCGTACCCGTACAGGTACAGGTGCATACCTCTCTGATGGGCGTATCCCGTACCCGTACAGGTACAGGTGCAGGAAGTACAGGTGCATACCTCTGTGATGGGCGTATCCCATACCCCTACAGGTACAGGTGTAGAAAGTACAGGTACATACCTCTGTGATGGGCGTATCCCGGACCCGTACAGGTACAGGTGCAGGAAGTACAGGTGCATACCTCTGTGATGGGCGTATCCCGTACCCGTACAGGTACAGGTACAGGTGCATACCTCTCTGATGGGCGTATCCCGTACCCGTACAGGTACAGGTGTAGAAAGTACAGGCGCATACCTCTATGATGGGAGTATCCCGTACCTGTACAGGTACAGGTGTAGAAAGTACAGGTGCATACCTCTCTGATGGGCGTATCCCGCACCCGTACAGGTGTAGAAAGTACAGGTGCATACCTCTGTGATGGGTGTATCCCGTACCCGTACAGGTACAGGTGTAGAAAGTACAGGTGCATACCTCTCTGATGGGCGTATCCCGCACCCGTACAGGTGTAGAAAGTACAGGTGCATACCTCTGTGATGGGCGTATCCCGTACCCGTACAGGTACAGGTGTAGAAAGTACAGGTGCATACCTCTGTAATGGGCGTATCCCGTACCCGTACAGGTGCATACCTCTGTGATGGGCGTATCCCGCACCCGTACAGGTACAGGTGTAGAAAGTACAGGTGCATACCTCTCTGATGGGCGTATCCCGCACCCGTACAGGTGTAGAAAGTACAGGTGCATACCTCTGTGATGGGCGTATCCCGTACCCGTACAGGTACAGGTGTAGAAAGTACAGGTGCATACCTCTGTGATGGGCGTATCCCGTACCCGTACAGGTACAGGTGTAGAAAGTACAGGTACATACCTCTGTGATGGGCGTATCCCGTACCTCTGTGATGGGCGTATCCCGTACCCGTACAGGTACAGCTGCATACCTCTGTGATGGGCGTATCCTGTACCCGTACAGGTACAGGTGCATACCTCTGTGATGGGCGTATCCCGTACCCGTACAGGTACAGGTGTAGAAAGTACAGGTACATACCTCTGTGATGGGCATATCCCGTACCCGTACAGGTACAGGTGTAGAAAGTACAGGTGCATACCTCTGTGATGGGCGTATCCCGGACCCGTTTGTCTCCATATTTTTTCCAAAGCCCTCTACTGACCTGAAAAATCAATTCTTGTACAGTAACTCCCCGCTCAGCGACTCTTCGCTTAGCGCTGCTTCGTTTTGATGACGCTGAACGTTTGACACCTTTTCTTTACTTAACGACACAGGTTTCATTTCAAAGACAATTTTTTTACTTTGCTTCAAGTCATTTTTATTCGATCACCAAATTTTTTATTATATTTAAAGCATTAAAACATTACACACTGTGCGATTCTATTCTAAAAACGCACTAGTAATGTAAAATAGTGCAATTATAACATGTTTTTGCTTCTCAACTGACTACCAATTGCTAGACGTTTGTATCAAGCGAGATCTATTTGCAATTTATACTCCTCCGGGCAGTTGAGTGTAAACTTTATATGAAGGAATTTCTTCCCAGCCAGTTCCTATAGCAACCAGACTGAGTATCTAGATGAAATAGTCTCAAGGTTCCTGTGTTTAATGGCTATGTACACAACTTAGCTTCAACATTTACGAAAAAGAAAAAAACCTACGCATCAGTAAGAAAGATCGGCAGTTTCAAGCTAATAATAAAATAATTTGTCTGTATCTCATTACTCACTAGTGCTGCCTGTGAACATTTTAACTATTAAACACATTAAAAGGAGGGCTTACTTGATGACCTTTTCGTCGCCTCGTTATCCTCCCTCCTTTTCACTTATTATAACACGTCAAATGTAGACACAGGAAAGTTCAAATGTGACTTAGGTAAGTCAAATGTAGACATAGGAAAGTTCAAATGTGACTTAGGTAAGTCAAATGTAGACATAGGAATTTCAAATGTGTTTTGGTAACTCAAATGTGACTTAGGTAAGTCAAATGTAGACATAGGAATTTCGAAAGTGTTTTGGTAACTCAAATGTGACTTAGGTAAGTCAGATGTAGACATAGGAATTTCGAGTGTGTTTTGGTAACTCAAATGTGACTTAGGTAACTCAAATGTGACTTAGGTAAGTCAGATGTAGACATAGGAATTTCGAAAGTGTTTTGGTAACTCAAATGTGACTTAGGTAAGTCAAATGTGGACATAGGAATTTCGAATGTGTTTTGGTAACTCAAATGTGACTTAGGTAAGTCAGATGTAGACATAGGAATTTCGAATGTGTTTTGGTAACTCAAATGTGACTTTGGTAAGTCAAATGTAGACATAGGAATTTCGAGTGTGTTTTGGTAACTCAAATGTGACTTTGGTAAGTCAAATGTAGACATAGGAATTTTGAAAGTGTTTTGGTAACTCAAATGTGACTTAGGTAAGTCAGATGTAGACATAGGAATTTCGAATGTGTTTTGGTAACTCAAATGTGACTTTGGTAAGTCAAATGTAGACATAGGAATTTCGAATGTGTTTTGGTAACTCAAATGTGACTTAGGTAAGTCAGAAGTAGACATAGGAATTTCAAATGTGTTTTGGTAACTCAAATGTGACTTTGGTAAGTCAAATGTAGACATAGGAATTTTGAAAGTGTTTTGGTAACTCAAATGTGACTTAGGTAAGTCAGATGTAGACATAGGAATTTCGAATGTGTTTTGGTAACTCAAATGTGACTTAGGTAAGTCAAATGTAGACATAGGAATTTCGAATGTGTTTTGGTAACTCAAATGTGACTTAGGTAAGTCAAATGTAGACATAGGAATTTCGAGTGTGTTTTGGTAACTCAAATGTGACTTTGGTAAGTCAAATGTAGACATAGGAATTTTGAAAGTGTTTTGGTAACTCAAATGTGACTTAGGTAAGTCAAATGTAGACATAGGAATTTCGAATGTGTTTTGGTAACTCAAATGTGACTTAGGTAAGTCAAATGTAGACATAGGAATTTCAAATGTGTTTTGGTAACTCAAATGTGACTTAGGTAAGTCAAATGTAGACATAGGAATTTCGAATGTGTTTTGGTAACTCAAATGTGACTTAGGTAAGTCAAATGTAGACATAGGAATTTCAAATGTGTTTTGGTAACTCAAATGTGACTTAGGTAAGTCAAATGTAGACATAGGAATTTCGAATGTGTTTTGGTAACTCAAATGTGACTTTGGTAAGTCAAATGTAGACATAGGAATTTCGAGTGTGTTTTGGTAACTCAAATGTGACTTAGGTAAGTCAAATGTGGACATAGGAATTTCGAATGTGTTTTGGTAACTCAAATGTGACTTAGGTAAGTCAAATGTAGACATAGGAATTTCGAATGTGTTTTGGTAACTCAAATGTGACTTAGGTAAGTCAAATGTAGACATAGGAATTTCGAATGTGTTTTGGTAACTCAAATGTGACTTAGGTAAGTCAAATGTAGACATAGGAATTTCGAATGTGTTTTGGTAACTCAAATGTGACTTAGGTAAGTCAAATGTAGACATAGGAATTTCGAATGTGTTTTGGTAACTCAAATGTGACTTAGGTAAGTCAAATGTAGACATAGGAATTTCGAATGTGTTTTGGTAACTCAAATGTGACTTAGGTAAGTCAAATGTAGACATAAGAATTTCGAATGTGTTTTGGTAACTCAAATGTGACTTAGGTAAGTCAAATGTAGACATAGGAATTTCGAATGTGTTTTGGTAACTCAAATGTGACTTAGGTAAGTCAAATGTAGACATAGGAATTTCGAATGTGTTTTGGTAACTCAAATGTGACTTGGGTAAGTCAAATGTAGACATAGGAATTTCGAATGTGTTTTGGTAACTCTAATGTGACTTAGGTAAGTCAAATGTAGACATAGGAATTTCGAATGTGTTTTGGTAACTCTAATGTGACTTGGGTAAGTCAAATGTAGACATAGGAATTTCGAATGTGTTTTGGTAACTCTAATGTGACTTAGGTAAGTCAAATGTAGACATAGGAATTTCGAATGTGTTTTGGTAACTCAAATGTGACTTAGGTAAGTCAGATGTAGACATAGGAATTTCGAATGTGTTTTGGTAACTCAAATGTGACTTTGGTAAGTCAAATGTAGACATAGGAATTTCGAGTGTGTTTTGGTAATTCAAATGTGACTTTGGTAAGTCAAATGTAGACATAGGAATTTCGAATGTGTTTTGGTAACTCAAATGTGACTTGGTAAATCGAAGATGTAGACATAGGAATTGAATGTGTTTTGGTAACTCAAATGTGACTTTGGTAAGTCAAATGTAGACATAGGAATTTCGAATGTGTTTTGGTAACTCAAATGTGACTTAGGTAAGTCAAATGTAGACATAGGAATTTCGAAAGTGTTTTGGTAACTCAAATGTGACTTAGGTAAGTCAGATGTAGACATAGGAATTTCGAATGTGTTTTGGTAACTCAAATGTGACTTAGGTAAGTCAGATGTAGACATAGGAATTTCGAATGTGTTTTGGTAACTCAAATGTGACTTTGGTAAGTCAAATGTAGACATAGGAATTTCGAGTGTGTTTTGGTAATTCAAATGTGACTTTGGTAAGTCAAATGTAGACATAGGAATTTTGAAAGTGTTTTGGTAACTCAAATGTGACTTAGGTAAATCAGATGTAGACATAGGAATTTCGAATGTGTTTTGGTAACTCAAATGTGACTTTGGTAAGTCAAATGTAGACATAGGAATTTCGAATGTGTTTTGGTAACTCAAATGTGACTTAGGTAAGTCAGAAGTAGACATAGGAATTTCGAGTGTGTTTTGGTAACTCAAATGTGACTTTGGTAAGTCAAATGTAGACATAGGAATTTCGAATGTGATTTGGTAACTCAAATGTGACTTAGGTAAGTCAGATGTAGACATAGGAATTTCGAGTGTGTTTTGGTAACTCAAATGTGACTTTGGTAAGTCAAATGTAGACATAGGAATTTCGAATGTGTTTTGGTAACTCAAATGTGACTTAGGTAAGTCAAATGTAGACATAGGAATTTCGAATGTGTTTTGGTAACTCAAATGTGACTTAGGTAAGTCAAATGTAAATGCGGTACTTTGAATGAATCGGTAATTAACTCATTTAAGTGCAAATTACAAAAAGATAAAACCAAATTAAAATTATATTGTATGGTCATGGTGATATCGGCAGCATTAGTAATGCATTAGCACTGCATTAATGAATTAGTTTTTCTCAAGAAACATTGTTTATTTTAAGAATGTATTGTTATATCTAACAGTTCCAATGGTATGTAAAGTTTACAGAATATTAGTGAACTATTAGTAGACCTATAAAGTTATTATTTTCACATTCTGAAGAGCAATTATTAAGTTAAGATCAAAAGAAGATTAAATTTTACTTGCTTAAACTTTACCACCTATCCACATTTGAGATACCAATGTCACATTTGACTTGACATGTGTCTACATTTGACTCACCAAAAACGCTTAAGATTTCTTGAAAACCATTGTTAACACATTTGAACTACCTAACTCTACATTTGAGTTACCAAGACACATTAGAATTACCTAAATCTACATTTGAGTTACCAAGACACATTTGAATTACCTAAGTCTACATTTGAGTTACCAAGACACATTTGAATTACCTAAATCTACATTTGAGTTACCAAGACACATTTGAATTACCTAAATCTACATTTGAGTTACCAAGACACATTTGAATTACCTAAATCTACATTTGAGTTAACGCAGGTCTACATTTGACGTGTAAAACCTATACTAGCAATAAGGCCCTATTTACCTGTATACTCTTCAACTACGGCGCCCTTACAGAATGGAAGTGGTTAGTGTAAATTTGTAAACTGTAGAAAAATAAATAAATTTCAATATACTGGATTCGAACAGATGGCGAATTAATTTGTTTCAAAAAATATCAGGAAATATAAATTATAATTGATTTTGCATAACTAATTAATTAAATTGGGATCGGGTAGCAAATTCAAACAGTCGTAAGTTGACGAGTAGCAATCGTTTTCCTACCTTATAGGCTCCATCGTACTGAGCTACTTCTTCTCCTAGAAGAAACACGTTCTCATCCCTCTCCAACTCTTCATCCATTGCAGCGTTGAGAGCATCTCTCACCGTCATCTAAACAACAACAAACGTGACAGTGTCTTTTACGACCGCCAGTTATGGTAAGAAACTGACCCATTCATTGCTTGGCTGGTCGGTAAGATGTATACGTGTAACAATGTGAACCAAGCATTACAAGTTTGCGTCAGGTGTTACTCCAGGTGTGCCACATCAGCTACTCAGGTACTCAGGTCACACACCTGCAACTCAGGTCACACATCTGCTACTCTGGTACTCATGTCACACATCTGCTACTCAGGTACTCATGTCACATACCTGCTACTCAGGTACTCATGTCACACACCTGCAACTCAGGTACTAATGTCACACATCTGCTACTCTGGTACTCATGTGACACATTTGCTACTCTGGTACTCAGGACACACATCTGCTACTCAGGTACTCATGTCACACAACTGCTACTCAGGTACTCATGTCACAAAACTGCTACTCAGGTACTCATGTCACACATCTGCTTCTCTGGTGCTCATGTCACACATCAGCTACTCAGGTACCATGCTACACATCTGCTACTCAGGTACTCATGTCACACACATTTGCTACTCAGGTACTCATATCACACACATCCGCTACTCGGGTACTCATGTCACACGTGAGTAACAATCACTGGGCTTGGTCGTGAATGCCTAACAGCTGCGATGTTTCGTTTATTCTGACACGGTCATCTCCGGCAAACATTTTAGAAAAAGAAATGCGAAAATTATTGTTTGTTTACTACGTAGTGCACAAATACAAGCGTATCTTTATCGTCACAAAGATTTACAAATAAGCATCGGCTTTTTTTCCAAAAGATGGCAGCGCCCTGTCTAACAGCGCTAGCTCCTTCATCATCATTATCATTTCAGGGTAACACCAACCCGTTTCTCAGTAATTGTTCGTTCACCATTGTGGTAATTAATGTTAAACAAACTGGCCGTGGCCTGTGTTCTTCAAAAAGTTAATTGTGCGGCAAAATTCACGGAGAAAATTAATCAAAGTTCAATGAGCCTTATTACTCAAAATTATCTGGAAAACAGTAAAATTAATAAGTTGTATTTCATCTGATATGATATCATCAGGCGAGAAAAACACCTAAATATATATCAGATCAGTTACAACTCACAGTAAGTCAACTACCGGCAGCAAGATTAAGTAGAAATCTATTATGTACAACATTATTAAATAGTTAACTTTGGTATACGCTTAGTACGTACAACTGCAAGCAGTGCAATTGAAGTCAAACATATTGGTTTATGATGTGTTTTGTTTCTCTCGAAAGGGTCATAGAGAAAACCAGAAAACACTTCATCAAATTAAACTAGTTTATTAAGCGAGAATTCTACAACACAAAAGTATGAAGGAACGCGAAATGATTACAGTAAACGTGAAAATCTGGAAAACGTTTGAGTGTATCTGAAAATGCAAGTATACAAGAGAATGTGTAAGTGGCGTCCGTGTGAATCTGTGTGCATGTCTCAGTGGCCTGCTTCGCCTTATATAGCGTGCCCGAGAAGCTTCTAGACGTTTCTTTCCAGAATATTCTACACGGTAAAACGATTATTCTAACGGAACATTCTACAATGTTCTATTTAGTTCTAATAGATGCCAGCGATCTCCACAACAGTATATCACTCCGCCCCCCGCTGTAACGTAAGTACGCTCAGCGGCCTTCGGAACAACAGCTCACTCTGGACAACAACTGCCTCAACTAAACTAAACAGCATGACAGTCACAACTAATGTCTAATCAGCAGATAAACTGATTGCACTTTTTCATAAATACAAATTTGCAGAGTAGCAGCTATTTTAACACGAAATTAACACTCCAAGTTGCCAAAAAATGACTTTTCAATTTAAACAGAATGTAGAGACAAAGTTTCAAAGCACTACAAAATACAGAGACATAAGTATAATAAAGAAACTAAGCCAGTTAGCTTTGCTTTACAATAAATGAGCAACAAAAATATTAAGTCTCTTTTGCTTTTAAACATACGAACATCAAGCCTGCGATGTATTTTTCTGTATTAGCTGATCATGTGCTCGTCTGCAAAGTTTATTCATTTTTTGTATTTTTCCGTTTGTTAGGCTACAGAAATGGAATAAATTTGACTGTTCCATTCCATAAACGAACCTTAGATTGAATGTCCGAGTTACATAAGTCCCAATGGCATCTTTTAACCATGATTATAACCAGAAAAATAGTGTAGAATTAGCTAATACTACATTGATGTATAATATAAGTTTTGAACACATTTGAATTGGCTTTGACTATGACGATGAGGTTTATAAAAACTGGCCAGAAAAGAAAACATTTTGTTTTGTCCTTATTTAAAGTTAGTCAAATAGTTGTTTTTATCTAACTTGCAAAGCCATAGACTAAACTAAACTGGGTATTTTCTTGATTACAAAATGGTTTAATCAGCAACTCACAGACGTAAGCGTTGTGCATTTCTTCCTATAAACGAAACTAGACTATATATTTCCACTAATCCACTTACAATTTCAATTGACAATAATAAGATCTAGAACCAGGCCAGTATTTCTCCTGCTAACTAATGAAAAGTTGAGCATTTTTCATGACAGTGTTAGACGCAGCTGTAGCTAAATGTCCCAAACAAAAACAGCCAACATCTTCAAATAGCTAATCAAATATCCACCCATAATATGTTATTTACGCAAATGCACGACACAAAATTTTTGCACGTTAATAACAGTTGTAAAAAATATGGTGTAAATTTTCACTTAGCAACAGGCCACAGTTTAGCTGGAACAAAAGGTTGCCATGGTGTTTGTGACACGCAGCTGCTATGTTCAATGTCCTGCTGTAGCTTCTAACATCACACTGCTGGAATGGGAATTGCCACGGCGACTGAGCAATTTTTTCACTGCCATCTAGGGGCGTGTTAAGAAAACAATGCAAGTGTGTGATTGCACTACTTGCAGTCGTACTTGACTGCCATCTAGGGGCGGGTTAAGAAAACAATGCAAGTGTGTAATTGCACTTCTTACAGTCATACTTGACTGCGATCTAGGGGCGAGTTAAAAAAAACAATGCAAGTGTGTAATTGCACTTCTTACAGTCATACTTGACTGCCATCTAGGGGCGAGTTAAAAAAACAATGCAAGTGTGTAATTGCACTTCTTACAGTCGTACTTGACTGCCATCTAGGGGCGGGTTAAAAAAACAATGCAAGTGTGTAATTGCACTTCTTACAGTCATACTTGACTGCCATCTAGGGGCGAGTTAAAAAAACAATGCAAGTGTGTAATTGCACTTCTTACAGTCGTACTTGACTGCCATCTAGGGGCGGGTTAAAAAAACAATGCAAGTGTGTAATTGCACTTCTTACAGTCATACTTGACTGCCATCTAGGGGCGAGTTAAAAAAACAATGCAAGTGTGTAATTGCACTTCTTACAGTCGTACTTGACTGCCATCTAGGGGCGGGTTAAAAAAACAATGCAAGTGTGTAATTGCACTTCTTACAGTCATACTTGACTGCCATCTAGGGGCGAGTTAAAAAAACAATGCAAGTGTGTAATTGCACTTCTTGCAGTCGTACTTGACTGCCATCTAGGGGCGGGTTAAAAAAACAATGCAAGTGCGTAATTGTACTACTTGCAGTCGTACTTGACTGCCATCTAGGGGCAAGTTAAAAAAACAATGCAAGTGTGTGATTGCACTACTTGCAGTCGTACTTGACTGCCATCTAGGGGCGGGTTAAAAAAACAATGCAAGTGTGTGTATTGCGTTACTTGCAGTCGTTTATATTACGGAAAATACTGTGATAAACATTAGCTAATATGATAGTATGAAAGTACTAAGAGACTTACTTTGGTTGCAGCTAGAGATCTGCTAGTGCTAAAGCTTCTCCTGCAACAAAAGTTCTTGGCAGTTGCTTTCTGAAATGGTCAGTGATCACATTAAATTGTAATTGTAATTTATGATCACTTCAGCATGTATTTTTACATTGAATTTGCATTATTATCTTTATAACTATTATGCGTCATACCTAGGAAAATGAAATATATTTACAATAATTGCAACAGAACTACATTAGTATACTATAGCGTGGTATAGTCAAGGAAAAAATTCCAAATATAATTACAAAATTTAACAGAAGTATATTAACATAGTTACTAAATTACATAAAAGTTTGTCAACAAGAAATAGATGCTGCATGGTGGTCAAGAAGCAAAGCTTGTAAGACCTTCATGAAAAGTGAAGAAGAAACGACTTAATTTACAAGAGAGAGAATTATAGAAAAACAGAAAATAGTTAAGATAAAATAATAGAGAAAGATAGAGAAAAAGAGAAAAGAAATGAAATAGAAAGGAGTTCAGCAGAGACGTGATGCAAAAGTATAAAAATATAAACTGTAATGTAACCAGTCGCGGGATGTACTGTAACTATCGCACTTAACAGAAAACAAAACCAGATGAGAATAACCTTAGACATTACGGAAAACAGTAAACATCAGGGATGAGAATGACAAATTGCAAAAAACTCGGAAACAGGCCGGGGGTTTGGGGGCCGCGTAGGCCATAGAGAACGTTTAAGTGTACTTAAAATATCAATTACCTTGTTTCATGCATAATTTAAAATACTCAACTATCAAGGATACATGATACCAAATTGTCTCAAAAATGCCCAAGTACTGGCCGCTCCTATGCAAAAGTATATAACAACTGTCTGCAATTGACTCAAATAACTCCACACAATTGATTCTATATTTTTATACATAGAGATATACATGTGGTTACACTGACGTACGTGATGTAAACAAAGTGACGGCCTGCCAACTATCGGTCAGCTTGTGAAATAATGTACTGGGTCCATAAAAATTTTCTCAACGAATTTACACGATTTACAAAATTGGCACTACTGGTCTTCCAAAAACTCGGAATTCCGAGTATCTGCGGAAAATTCTCATCCCTGAAGCATCCGAGTGATTAAATTTAATTTTCCTGTTTACTGGATCTTTGTTAGCAACATGTGCTGTGTGTGTGTGTGGGGGGGGGGGGTGTAACTTGAGTTAACAAATCGAACAACCACTGCCTGCAATTAGTCAGCTATAATGAGCGCTTCCTGCATACAGGATTATCTTGATAAAGGGACAGGTTTTGGAATAGTTTGAAGCTTACACGGTTTTTGCAGACTCATATCAAATTACAGCAGAGCTTCCAATTTTAGGTTTAGTTTTTTGGCACAGTGACAGTAACACATGAGCAGTTGTCAAGACTGACATAAGCTGTTAATGTGTAGATTCCAGTCCTTCCACAATAATCAACATAAGGAGGAACTGTTATTAAATGTTCAACACCAGATTACAATGTCTGCAAACGTACTGCTTAAATTGTATGTTTTTACTGTATGTTAATATTTTACTAGTAATGTCAGTAATTCGAATTAATCTGCGACATATGCTTTAAACTGAAAAGCAAATAAATTCTGTTATATATAAGGATAATTATTTAAACACTTACAAAGTACTAATGACATAACAGTGTTTACAAAAATTCAGGTTATGAGTTTTTTTTTTAAATTTATTCGTCTTTTACACGATATAACAATATACAATATTTATATTAGAATAAGTTATTAATTAGTAACTAGTAATAGTTAGAAATTACTATACTATACTATAGTATTACTAATACTTCTATGATAATTGAGACAGGCTGCCGAAAGTCCTAGAGGTCACCTAGCAGCCAACCCTATTTATGCAACATTAGTTAATCTCTCTCTATGCAACATAGTATGGTTAATTATGTCACACTAGCTGA
The DNA here is from genome assembly GCA_030141605.1 of Tubiluchus corallicola. Taxonomy (NCBI): domain Eukaryota; kingdom Metazoa; phylum Priapulida; class Priapulimorpha; order Priapulimorphida; family Tubiluchidae; genus Tubiluchus; species Tubiluchus corallicola. The sequence goes on from JAQGDQ010001695.1 coordinate 18,653, forward strand.
AGCGTTGTGCGAGACTTACTTAGTTTGAAGAAAACAATGCATCGAAATGATAATTGATATAATAAAAATAATAACCATGCAATAGTTTAATAAAGTTTGAAATGAAAACTATAAATGCAGACCTTTAAAAGCCATCTAACCGCGGAAATACTTTTTATTGTTTGAGCCATAGTTCAAATCACGCGCTAAATCGTTTAATAGAAGAAAATTATTAGAATTTTTCAGTTTTACGGAAAGCAGCCACCATAATTACATATCCCAACATGCAATGTCAAAGTGGTGGCTTTTCTATTCAATTCTATTTATTGCATAAATACAGTAAAGTACCATAGCAAAAAATACAATTACAAAAAAACGAAGTACAAGAACAAATACAAAATAAAACAAACAGAATTAAGCAACGTTGCAAAAACATGAGTTTGTGCAAGTTATTTACTTAAATAGTCTACTTAAATCTAATAAGAAATTATGTGCTCTTATGAAATCATATTTAAAAACATGAAAATAGTTATATAAAATTATAGTTCACATTACATTTTTAAACTCTTTCATTATGGAACTTAATACGATCAAACTCTAACAAATGCTGCTGACTGCTGATTTGCTGAAGCAGCAGCATGCTGTCATTTTGATGGTAGGACTTCCAGTATTATAATTAAAGTGGTAGTGATTTGTTGTAAGCTACATTTATCAAATGTTAGGAAATGTAATCATTATTACTTTGTGAATAAGTTTCCCTTAGATCTAATTCAAGATAGTGCTTCAACTATAGTGATGGAGCAATTGACGTCACGGAAATTACATTACCAGGAGACTATTCAGTTTTAAGTCATATCCAACCCCAAAGGACTGCAGAATATGTGAGAGAGTCGACACATAAAGCTTCAACATTAAAGACAATGACGTTCGCAGTCTAATAATACACTTCTGTATAATTAGTCTGAGGTAGTACATGGTAGGGCACCACTGTAATCACTAGAGGAGAGCATCGAATGTTCAAGTTAATGTTCATTGGTTTGAACTAGTCTTTTAAATCAAATCCAATTCGAACTTAAAATTAAGGATTTGTATAATTAATCACATCAACTGCAAAAGTTCTTTATAATGATTGAAACAGCTTGCAATTAGGACAATTTAGTTGATATTTCTGTGCACAATTTTTAACAAAATTAATTTTAAGTGGTTTTGCTAAAGAAAAAAACAAGGAATGTGCATGCATGTAATAGAGACACTGCTTTTTATTAATGATTTGAAAATTTATTTGAAAATGTTTTTTTAAATTGAATTCGAATTGTGCTGCTTTAAAAAATTGTGATTCGTGCGTCGCACTCCAGCAATGATTCGTTGCGCTGAATAATCCGGTTAATGGCCGCTCTGTCAGGAACGTGGCAGTCGGGGACACTGCGGGCAATTTATTGGATAAGTTTTAGCAAAGTTTGCGCTTTGTGCTATAGAAATAGGTACAGCGGGTCACCCGTGTCAATAATTTTCAAGATCATTATACAAAACTTTACTGCACGATTTAGGAAACATTACAGGTATTGTACCTTATGTGAGTAAATGCATAGCTGGCCAACAAATTCGCGTGGTTTTCGTATGTAACGTTCGTAGCCTTTTCACTCACACAGAACGTCAGAGCTTGACCTTTCACTGCGATGTAGTACTAGTACTAGTAGTAGTAGGTAAACGTACGTAGGACTACGTGCGCGCTGGAACACTCGTTGTTTTACCCACAACTTGAGAAGAAGTATCGCAGTGTATCTGTAATGGTGTATGTTTTAGGTTCATGTACTCACTTTATAATGCTAATGTTCAATTCCGATGCACTGAGTTAACTGGTGCCTATTTCCTAGGGCTGTAAAAATACATCTTACTCCTTAGTTACCGATACGATATGCATCACTATGGACCTGGTTTAATGTTTGCAGGTTTTATAACAAAAATCTAGATGAAACCATTGATAATAAATGCTAAACATATTTTATCAATCAACAGTTTTGGGATTGGTAAATGCCAAAATAGCTTGACAGATTGTTAATTTTTATCTATTACTCGTGTAATGCGTATGCTATTGTTTGCATTGTAAGCCACCAGAAAAGCAAAACATATCAATACTTTAATTTTCAAAGTTACTTGTGCATTTTCTGGCATAAAACTTTTGCCATTCTGCAGGTTTATTGTGTAAAACAATGTAATTAGTTACTACAGATTAAACATCTTGTTTTGATCTATAGTTTAAGATGGTGTTCAGTTTTCCCTTAACTAGGGCTAAGGCTAAAAGGTTAACTGTTTAACCGACCACTAACTGGTATAACTGTGTAGAAAGTCACAAACCGTTTAACCGTTACTTAGCCAAGTTTTCTACTGATCCGTATTAATGAAACCTTGTATCTTTTCGGAGTTGGCCTACACAGTTGGCAGTGTCTTGCTTATATAAAACTGTACTATTTACAACATTGTTTTAAAAAATCTGGTTGCCTAATAAACTGGTTAACCAACCACAATTAATAATGGTCAAACGGTTAGTTAAAAAGGCCAACTCTAACTACGACATTCGACACAGGTCACCTCTGCTCATTTTTATCTGTACATAAGTACTAACATCTTAACTGTATTAAGATTCTGAAACTAAATAAATTTACTATTACCATTACTATATTGGCTCATTAGTTAGATTAAGGCATTGGGCAACTATACTCTGTTTCGTATTGCCATGTGTTATTGAAATCAGATACATATATGTGTGTGTGCTTGCATAGCAAAATCATCCATAAGTTGGCAATTAAGCTTTTCTAGTTATTCACATATCCTGAATCTACATTTCGTGAGGATCATTTTGATACCAAGCTCATCGCTCTCTGGTATTTGTAAGCGGAGATAATCCACATTGAAGTTGAGGTGCAGGTTATGCACTGAAACACATAATCTTGAGAAAATCACTGTGAAAGTTAGCCATTGTTTTTGTCGCATTTCTGCAAAAGACTTAGCAACCGTATGAATGTTGGTTGCTATGGAGTTTGCAAGAACACATTGAAGTTATGTTTAAATCCAGTAGAGGGCTCTTTCTGATGAAGATCTGAGCTTGGCAACAGAAAAAACACCGAAGCAAAAATCTGAGCATTTTTTGCTCAGCATCAAGCTGCCATCTGAGTTTGAAAGTTTTTTTGCAATTGCATTAATAGTTTCTAGCCACAAATGTAGGTACAGGTTATAAAATTAGGTTTTTAGTATTTTTTGAATGCTATTTTTAGAATTTTCTTGATAAATTGATGCTAGAATATAAAAGTCCAAAATGTTTAGCATTTGTTTTTATAAAAACAAGAAACTGACATTTGACCAAATTTTTGGTGCATCCTACTTTGAAGCATCATAACGTAGTTTTAAGTATGCGGACTTATCTCTCTCTCTCTCTCCCTCTCTCTCTCTCTCCCTCTCACTAACTCTCTCTCCCTCTCACTAACTCTCTCTCTCTCCCTCTCACTAACTCTCTCTCCCTCTCACTAACTCTCTCTCTCTCTCTCTGTCCCTCTCCCCCCCTCTCTCTCTCTCTCTCTCCCTCTCACTAACTCTCTCTCTGTCCCTCTCTCTCTCTCCCTTTCACTAACTCTCTCCCTCTCACTAACTCTCTCTCTCTCCCTTTCTCTCTGTCTCTTTCTCTCTCTCTCTCTCTCCCTTTCTCTCTTTCTCTCTCTCTCACTAACTCTCTCTCTTTTTTTTTTTTTTTTTTTTTCTCCCTCTCACTAACTCTCTCTCCCTCTCACTAACTCTCTCTCTCTCTCTCTGTCCTCTCCCCTCTCTCTCTCTCCTTTAACTCTTCTCTGTCCTTCTCTCTCTCCCTTTCACTTCTCTCTCTCACTAACTCTCTCTCTCTTTCTCTCTCTCCCCTTTCTCTCTGTCTCTTTCTCTCTCTCTCTATCTCCCCTTTCTCTCTTTCTCTCTCTCTCTCTCTCTCTCTCTCTCTCTCTCTCTCTCTCTCTCTCTCGCTCTCTCTCTCTCTCTCTCTCTCTCTCTCTCTCTTTCTCTCCCTCTCTCTCTCTCTCTCTCCCTCTCTCTCTTGGTTTTAATTTGCATGCACATGTATAATGTCTAACTAAAGTTCAGTGTTGATTTCATTTCCTTTAGTTAACAATGAGTTTAGTGAAGCCTCAACTCCGAGGTTTGCTGAAGAAAGCGATCAAGAGGGATTTAGCTGTTGCTATCACTCTTGCATTGAGTGCTAGCACTTGTTACTACGCGTTTGTGGCTCGACCGCGGAAAGCAATATATGCCGAGTTTTACAAGTGAGTAGGCCTACATCGTATTTGAATAACAATGTTAGATAAATAAATTGTAAATCAATAGGTATTTGACCTTGAAACTTCATTAACTGGATTAGCAGAACTTGCTGAACTGCTCAGTATTAATTACACTGTGCTTCGGCTCAACACCGTACAACCAGTGGTTGAGAACATCACCAGACCTCTGTTGATTATTGCATAGTTTAACATTTGTGAAGGAAGGGAAGAGAGGGAGAAGAAGAGGAGAGAGTGGCGAGAGAGAGAAATAGAGGGAGATGGGGAGAGAGAGAGACAGAGAGAGAGAGAGATGGAGGAAGAGAGAGAGAGTTAGTGAGAGAGGAGGAGAGAGTTAGTGAGAGAGGAGAGAGAGAGATGGAGGGGGAGAGAGAAATGGAGGGAGAGAGAGAGAGATGGGGAGAGAGAGAGAGAGATGGAGGGAGAGAGAGAGAGTTAGGGAGAGGGGAGAGAGAGAGTTAGTGAGAGAGAGAGAGAGTGAGACAGAAAGAGAGAGAGCAGGAGGGTAAAAATGAGCAGTAAGGGGGAGGGAGAGACTTCTTGCATGTCAAATATGGTGACGGCAAGACTGATAAGAAACGTTTGATGTTTTGTGTTTAGACGCCATGATTATAGACAGAAATAAAAGAATCTGTGTTCATTTGGAATCTTTGCCTGAACCGATTTATGAGATGCAATGCCTGCCATGATCATCTTTCTTTCTATTTTAGGAATTATGACGGCATGAAGGAGTTTGAGCGGATGAGAAAAGCCGGTGTTTTCCAATCCGTGCCTCCGGATTAACATAATTCATGTTGTAGCAAGGCCGTTGACCAACGTAGTTTAGGTAAAAAATTTAAGCCATTTGTCAACTGGTGTAAATGAGTAGTCACCAGTCTTGTAATTACGTGATACAGGACTGTCTTTTAAAAGAACAATTGTAAAAACATACAAGTCTTTTAAAAGAACAATTGTAAAAACATACAACAGTCTTTTAAAAGGACAATTGTAAAAACATACAACAGTCTTTTAAAAGAACAATTGTAAAAACATACAACAGTCTTTTAAAAGAACAATTGTAAAAACATACAACAGTCTTTTAAAAGCACAATTGTAAAGTAAAAACATACAACAGTCTTTTAAAAGGACAATTGTAAAAACATACAACAGTCTTTTAAAAGGACAATTGTAAAAACATACAAGTCTTTTAAAAGGACAATTGTAAAAACATACAACAGTCTTTTAAAAGAACAATTGTAAAAACATACAACAGTCTTTTAAAAGCACAATTGTAAAGTAAAAACATACAACAGTCTTTTAAAAGGACAATTGTAAAAACATACAACAGTCTTTTAAAAGGACAATTGTAAAAACATACAAGTCTTTTAAAAGGACAATTGTAAAAACATACAACAGTCTTTTAAAAGGACAATTGTAAAAACATACAACAGTCTTTTAAAAGGAAAATTGTAAAAACATACAAGTCTTTTAAAAGGACAATTGTAAAAACATACAACAGTCTTTTAAAAGGACAATTGTAAAAACATACAACAGTCTTTTAAAAGAACAATTGTAAAAACATACAACAGTCTTTTAAAAGGATAATTGTAAAAACATACAACAGTCTTTCAAAAGGAAAATTGTAAAAACATACAAGTCTTTTAAAAGGACAATTGTAAAAACATACAACAGCCTTTTAAAAGGACAGTTGTAAAAACATACAACAGTCTTTTAAAAGGACAATTGTAAAAACATACAACAGTCTTTTAAAAGGACAATTGTAAAAACATACAACAGTCTTTTAAAAAGACAATTGTAAAAACATACAAGTCTTTTAAAAGAACAATTGTAAAAAGATACAACAGTCTTTTAAAAGGAAAATTGTAAAAACATACAACAGTCTTTTAAAAGAACAATTGTAAAAACATAAAACAGTCTTTTAAAAGGATAATTGTAAAAACATACAACAGTCTTTTAAAAGGACAATTGTAAAAACATACAACAGTCTTTTAAAAGGACAATTGTAAAAACATACAAGTCTTTTAAAAGGACAATTGTAAAAACATACAACAGTCTTTTAAAAGAACAATTGTAAAAACATAAAACAGTCTTTTAAAAGGATAATTGTAAAAACATACAACAGTCTTTTAAAAGAACAATTGTAAAAACATACAACAGTCTTTTAAAAGGACAATTGTAAAAACATACAAGTCTTTTAAAAGGACAATTGTAAAAACATACAAGTCTTTTAAAAGGATAATTGTAAAAACATACAACAGTCTTTTAAAAGAACAATTGTAAAAACATAAAACAGTCTTTTAAAAGGATAATTGTAAAAACATACAACAGTCTTTTAAAAGAACAATTGTAAAAACATACAACAGTCTTTTAAAAGAACAATTGTAAAAACATACAACAGTCTTTTAAAAGGATAATTGTAAAAACATACAACAGTCTTTTAAAAGAACAATTGTAAAAACATACACAGTCTTTTAAAAGGATAATTGTAAAAACATACAACAGTCTTTTAAAAGAACAATTGTAAAAACATAAAACAGTCTTTTAAAAGGATAATTGTAAAAACATACAACAGTCTTTTAAAAGAACAATTGTAAAAACATAAAACAGTCTTTTAAAAGGATAATTGTAAAAACATACAACAGTCTTTTAAAAGAACAATTGTAAAAACATACAACAGTCTTTTAAAAGGAAAATTGTAAAAACATACAAGTCTTTTAAAAGGACAATTGTAAAAACATACAAGTCGTTTAAAAAGAAAATTGTAAAACAATTGGTCATGTTCACATTTAGCTAGTTCTTGTTAGCCTATTTTTCATATACTATTTGTCTTTTTTAATTTGTATTTTATATTTTTTGTTTAGGTAATCAAGTTAATACAAGTTTGTATTTGGAATATGCAACATCAGCACAAGTTGTACAACAACGTTCATGAAACCTTTTCTTTTCCTCAGGCCTAGAATTGGTTTGCTTACTAGTTGTTACTGGCGAAACGTAGACATTGATCTAAAAAGCTTATTAAAAATATACTAGAAATTTTTTATTCATTCACTTAAGAACTAGAAATTTTTTATTCATTCAATTAACAATTCCTACAAAAAGTAATTCATTTACAATTCATTTACAAAAACTTTTTAAAGAGATGTAATGTATTAAATACAGTGAAACTGATGATACATTAGATTTTGTATGATTTTTTTTCTTATGTCAGATATAGCTAGCCAAATGTTTTTTAGAACTATGAACTATAAATTTATTTTCACACATCAAAAAATACAATATCAAACACATTAAAAACACATTAATAAACTTTAAATAAAATGATTCAAGTAGTGCGAGGTGAGTGTACGACCATACGGTCATTAACACGCTCACCTTACTTAAATGAAAAAGTGATTATAGTTATGCATGCTTCTGTAGATAACTAAATGTAAATAAGGATGAAGTAGATGATGTAATAATTTGAGTAGTGCGAGGTGAGTGTACGACCATACGGTCATTAACACACTCACCTTACTTAAATGAAAAAATGATTATAGTTATGCATGCTTCTGTAGATAACAATGTAAATAAGGATGAAGTAAATGATGTAATAATAGCAATGGTATAACAGCAATAAACCTGAAAGTTGAGAAAGGAAAATTTTTCCCTTTCGAGGGACCGGTGAATGTCTTAAAATAGAAAATGACCATCTTGCACTCAGCATACAATTTTAAAATCAACTTCCTTGACCAAATATTGATTTTCCATGACCAAGATAAGCAGAAATTGCATTACCAGTATTTATATTCACACATTTTTGTGTATGGAGATTCATACATATACTGATATATAATGTGTCGACACAGTTGCAGTAGTGCTAACGAAATTACACTAATCACATTAAATAAACTTTCTTAATCCAATCATTATTTTTGGAATAGAAGTCAAAACTGGAAGCTTGCCATAGCAAAATTTTATTTGAACACGAATCGCTGAAAAACATCCGTTCACTGTAATTATTTTTGCAACCCTTTCCAATTTCCCTGACCTTTCCACAACTTTTCAGGATAGCCTGTATTTTCCAGGATTTTTTCTGACCATGGGAACCCTGCTACAGGCCCGTTTTGTCTGATGTGGCGCTGCGTTTTCATGTTTTTCTCTCAGATGCTAATTGACGATCCTATGATCTTCCATCATCTTATCAAAACTCGTTTAATTAAACTAATTAACATAAATCCGAGTAATAATTTATATTATGTTTTTGTAATTTGACTGAAATGTAATAAATGTAGTAAATTTATTTCTCATCGTATTACGCACAAATTTCACAAGTTAGAAATTCCCTCAACACCTATCCAGAAATAGGAAACCCAACTTTGTTAAATAAAGAATCTGAGAAAAGTGTTCTCCCTCGGATGTATGTAAGTCTGATACGTTTAACGCCTAATAATACGCGTCGGGCAATGACGCGTCAGCTGCCACGTGACGTCACTTTGTGACGTATGAATGCCTTTACTAAGTCACAGCATTCAGCATAGAGGAAGAAACAAGAAAGTAAAGGAAAATATGAATGTGGAAAGTTTTACAAGGTTGGCGTGGGAGGAGGAGGTTGTGTTTGGCAGAAGGAGGAGGTGTTGCGCAATAAGGTTTTTGAGATGGTTAAGAACGAAGTTTTCAAGAAGGAGAAATAGAGTAGTAAGTTTTGCTTTCGTCTTGTCTGTCTTTTCTTACCAGGTCAACAAACTTGTCAGAAGAGGATATAACAAATTCGTGTTTGATCTTGTCCTATCCTGGTCTAGCTTATCTTCTACCTTAAATTAATTAACATTACACTAGCAATGGCAATTAACGCCAAATAATACGCGTCGGGCAATGACGCGTCAGCTGACACGTGACGTCACTTTGCGACGTATGAATGCCGTTACTAAGTCACAGCATTCAGCATACACAGTGGTAGAAAGTTAGAAGCGAGAAAGCAAAAAGTAAAGAAAAAAATGAATGTAGAAAGTTTCGTGAGGATGGCTTGGGAAGAGGAGGTGGTGTTTGAAAGAAGGAAGAGAAGGTGTTGCGGAGGGCGGTTGGTAAGATGGATTAGAAAGAAGTTGACAAGAAGAAGGAATAGAGTAGTAAGTTTTGCTTTCGTCTTGTCTGTCTTTTCTTACCAGGTCAACAAACTTATCAGCAGAGGGTATAACAAATTCGTGTTTGATCTTGTCCTATCCTGGTCTAGCTTATCTTCTACCTTAAATTAATTAACATTACACTAGCAATGGCAATTAAACCTCACAATTCAGCATTGTTATCTTTATCATTGGATTAATAATAATTTATTGTCAATTTTCTTGTCATTATTATTAACTCTTAGTCGACCAAGGCGTTTTATATTACACTAAAGACCAAACGGAGTATTAATTTACCCCAGGCAGGTAATATCTGGTACTTGTGCTTTGTAAAAAATCACGAATGATACTTTTAAACAAAACCAAGGTAGGGTTGCATAACAAATCGAAGAATATTTAGTCACTATTAGTTTGAAAATTTTTCGTTGAGGCATCAATATAAAAATGCGAGCAAATGCTCCTGGGGTAATTTTTACTCTACCTTGGTCGGCTATGGGTTAAGTCGTTTACAAACTTTCATTCGTACATTTTGATCAGGATGTGTGTTCGAGTTGTAGTTTGGTGTTGGAGAGGCAGGAAGATGATTATGAAAGGAAGGAAGTGAGTAGTTCTTTCAGATTCATTTTTTAGATAAAAAACACCAAACTGTTCAGACATTTGTTCATTTTGTTGCTGTCTTTGTTATCCAAAGCTGGGTCCTCGGTAAATCAAGTAATTCCCGTGACGTCTTTGTACGTCATTGCAGATGATTGTCAGTTTTATCAAGAAGTAACGGATAAAAAAATGAATGTAGACAGTTTTGTAAAGATGGCATGGGACGAGGAAGTGGTATTTGTAGGTAGGAGAAGAAGATGTTGTTGCGAAAGGTTTTTAAGATGGATTAGAAAGAAGATCACCAGGAGAAGA
>JAQGDQ010001882.1:0-17500 GCA_030141605.1 Tubiluchus corallicola
ATCATCACCATCATCATCATCATCAACACCACCACCATCATCATCATAAATTTAGATTTAATCTTAATGACTTTAGAAAAGTTATTAGGCAAATACGTCATCTTATTTTTGCACTTTAAAAGGTTTCCCATATTTTCAATTAATAGTCTAAGCACATGTTTAGAATTTAACCTTGCAAGAACATTCTCAAGGTGAATTCAGTAAAAGAAAATAAGCAGTTTCAAGAAAAACTGTATCTCTTCATTTTTAAGACTCAATTTTATAACCATTGTTGCAAAATCTTCAGTTTCTGACCACGTAAGAAACATTGTCAACTAGTTTATCTTGCAATCCAACTGTCATTTAATATTTTGACCCATAGTATCTATGCATCATCTTCATCTTAAGGTCAAAATGTACGAGGATGCACTTCTCTTGTCTGCTGGATGCGATAGGTTGGTCCGAGGTTTAAAGGACAAGAAAAGGGGGTACCTGAAGTAGGTTTCAGAAAAATAGCCTTAACAAATTATATTACTTTATAGCAATTTTATGCGTATATCGTACTCGCGTTGAAAGGATTTTTTTGTTGTTTTCATTTTAAATCTCCCACAATGCTATTCCGACGGCGCCATTACTTGACGTCATATATGCAAACGTAAATCAGGGAAGAAAGGCAATGTTAAATTACGACCCAAAAACTTCCTATGTAAATCTATATTACTTAGAATTTCGCTTACCTGCTGGAAAGACTTATGTAACTAGAAAAGAAATTTCTTGGTAATTTAAAATGTTTTTATTATAAAATGTGTTATATATTTATTATTTATTATTAAATATTTTATATATTTAGTAAATGTGTAAATATTGTAAACTGTTTATCCTCTACTGTTTTTTCACTATTTCAATATGGCGATTATACCTCTACTGTTTTTTCACTATTTCAATATGACGATTATACCTCTACTGTTTTTTCACTATTTCAATATGGCGATTATACCTCTACTGTTTTTTCACTATTTCAATATGGCGATTATACCTCTACTGTTTTTTCACTATTTCAATATGGCGATTATACCTCTACTGTTTTTTCACTATTTCAATATGGCGATTATACCTCTACTGTTTTTTCACTATTTCAATATGGCGATTATACCTCTACTGTTTTTTCACTATTTCAATATGGCGATTATACCTATACTGTTTTTTCACTATTTCAATATGGCGATTATACCTCTACTGTTTTTTCACTATTTCAATATGGCGATTACACCTCTACTGTTTTTTCACTATTTCGATATGGCGATTATACCTCTACTGTTTTTTCACTATTTCAATATGGCGATTATACCTCTACTGTTTTTTCACTATTTCAATATGGCGATTATACCGCTATTGTTTTTTCACTATTTCAATATGACGATTATACCTATACTGTTTTTTCACTATTTCAATATGGCGATTATACCTCTACTGTTTTTTCACTATTTCAATATGGCGATTACACCTCTACTGTTTTTTCACTATTTCAATATGGCGATTACATTTCTACTGTTTTTTCACTATTTCAATATGGAGATTATACCTCTACTCTTTTTCACTATTTCAATATGGCGATTATACCGCTACTGTTTTTTCACTATTTCAATATGGCGATTATACCTCTACTGTTTTTTCACTATTTCAATATGGCGATTATACCTCTACTGTTTTTTCACTATTTCGATATGGCGATTATACTTCTACTGTTTTTTCACTATTTCAATATGGCGATTATACCTCTACTGTTTTTTCACTATTTCAATATGGCGATTATACCTCTACTGTTTTTTCACTATTTCAATATGGCGATTACACCTCTACTGTTTTTTCACTATTTCAATATGGCGATTACACCTCTACTGTTTTTTCACTATTTCAATATGGCGATTATACCTAAGTCTTGCGATGCATTTGCGTGATGTGTACTTTTCAAAGTACACGTTGTAGATTACATTGTATTGTCAGTCACAAATGATAATATGTCTGCCCAACACCACTTTTAAGATACAATGAATTATTTATGTTATTCATTGTGTCACGTGTGCTAACTTCTATGTAGGCGTTGTTTGTGTTTGTTTGTTTGTGTTGATATTACCTTACTTTATCTGCACTTCAACCTGTTTATACACTTGTACGGCGAGGATTCGTGTATCAATTTTACAAACTGTTTAATTTAAACCAGAATAAACTATGTTTAAATTAACTCCGTTTTCTCTACCATATAACTTGGTTTTTGTACATTCCAGTCTATGCATATATTATGCATCAGGTTATTCCTGGTGGGAAGTAATGATTTAGAAGAATCATACTTTGTGTATTGAAAGAGGGAGGTACGTTAAACCTAGAAAAATCCCGGCTGAGAATCGTATATGCACATACTGTTTAAGAAATGAAATCGAAAACGAATTACACTTTGTTATAAAATGCCCATATTACAATGATCTTAGAGGAAAATTATATAATCACATCAATGTAATTAAACCAGAATTTTTCCTTATGAACGATGCTGATAAATTTTTATTCCTGATGGGAAGTAATGATTTCGAAGTAATTAAGTCATTTATTGATTATGTTGAAAAAGCGTTTTTAAGACATGATGAACAATATACTATGTAATGATCATTTCATCGAAAGTGAGGCCTAATGAATGACAATTTATTTTAAATACTAATCATTAAACTTTTCATTTAAATAACTATTATAACTAACAGGAAGATTTAATAATGTTTGTTTTATTAGTAATTGTTTTGTTTGTCTGAGTGTCAGTATATTTCAAAATTGAAATTGTATGTATCTTTGTATATATTTTTGGCACTAAAGAATATCTAAATTTCTAAATATGCACATAACCATATTTTTACTGTATCGTTTTTTCTGAAACACCCTGTACAAAACTTGAACTAAATGATATAAGCAAATTAATGTCCTGCCATGCGTGGTTTCTTCTAATTATAGACGTTACGTAATTTGACACTTTGCATGATTGGCTCCGATTGGCTCTTCACAATGACTGGCGTTATTAGAGTGATTATGCACGGATCAGTCTGGGCTTACATAAAATTAAAATCTTAATCTAATTAGTTGCTAATTACCCCAGCGTGTGCAAATGAGTGTACGAACTGGCGAGTTATTACGATTGAACGAAAATTTACTTTACTCACAAGGGAATGAGCGCACAAAATTTTGATTTTGTAACGTCAAGGCGCCTGGTTCAAAACCCAGAGGCTGCTAAAATTTCACATTTTCTCTTGTTGGCGACAGTTGGATATAAAATTGTAACAAATCGTGGTTCACTGCACCAAAATGTAAAACTTGTTAAATTTTGTTACAACATCTATGTCAAGGGAAGCAGCCATTTCCTTTGTGGTAGAAACATAAAAATAAAAATAAGTCAAAGAATTCAGATCTGCAGAATTCAAACCAAGTCTGCATCCATGACCGTGTTTATCACTTAATTGTGTCTGGTTTAATCATGTGTGACAATGTACTAGTTATCGCTTGACTACGTCTAGTGTCTTGTGGTTACTTATTCATGACTAAATTGTTTGTCCTAGTTTGGTTAACAAACTAAGCATATTATTTTGGCTTCAACGTGAACTAGATGAGTCCTTAGCGTGAAGCCATGTTCTTTAACGTCTCCTTACTTCGCCTGTGCAACACGTTAACCAGGTGTATTTCAGGTAACCTCTACTACACCTAATTATGACAGACGATGATTACATCTGGCAGGCAGCAGGTCTATCTTCAATTTATACGCTTCCGCTTCGCATAATGTCATGAAAGATTACCCATATTAATCTAGATAAATGTCTAATCACTACTCCTGTAGCCTTGGCTGCGTTATTTTTCAGCTGACAAGACATATTATGTCTAATCTTTTCATTCATTCTTGATTAGTTTTCGTTAAGCAAAGTAGGATGGCGGCCATTTTGATGACCTTGCTCAGTCTCATCCATTAGAGAAGGATAATTATACATGTAATTATCTATTGAGATCTTCTCTGCTTTCATATGTCACCTTTGCCATTTAGACTGTCAGCCTTTTTTTTCGATTTTTCTGTTAATGTTTTGCCTAATTATTTATATTATAAAAATAAGCCTCTTTGTACTTTATCTAAAGCTATTCACTTTGCATACATCCTACAACTTGCAAAACTGTAAGTTTTTCTCCCTTTTCCTTTCTCTTCTTCATATTTTAACTTGACCATTTTGCTTTATCGCCACTGCTATCATCATCGTCACCGTCATCGTCACCGTCACCGTCATCGTCATCGCCATCGTCATCGTCATCGTCATCGTCATCGTCATCGTCATCGTCATCGTCATCGCCATCGCCATCGCCATCGCCATCGCCATCACCATCACCATCACCATCATCATCATCATCATCATCATCATCATCATCATCATCGTCATCATCACCATCGTCATCATCATCATCATCATCGTTGTCGTCATCGTCTTCATCATCATCGTTGTCGTCATCGTCTTCATCATCATCATCATCACCATCGTCGTCCTCGTCGGAATCATCATTGTCATCGTCGTCATCATCATCATCATCATCACCATCGTCACCATCGTCGTCCTCGTCGGAATCATCATTGTCATCATCATCATCATCATCATCATCGTCACCATTTTTGGCATCGTCATAATCATCATCATTTCATCACCATCATTATCACCGTCATCATCATCGTCATCATCGTCATCATCATCATTGTCATGATCATCATCTCATCATCATCATCATCATCATCATCATCACCATCGTCGTCCTCGTCATCAATAACACTATTATCGTTTTCTTTTTCTTTCTTCTAATTTGTTTTATTCGTTTTCCTTCAGTACTTCAGTTTATTTTTTCTTCAGTCCTACAATTAATAAACTGCATAAACTGTAAAATACAATAATCTATTGTCAACTTTTCCAAAGAGGCGATGCTTTGGAAAGATTTGTGTGAAACGTATGAATCCATTGTTGAAGCGGAATTAATAAACAGAAATAAAAAAAAAGACTATTTTTCTTTGCCCCCTGACCCCCTGATTCTCAGGTCTGCCCCCGCCCCCAGATTTTATCCTGCACTTTGTCTGCTTCAGTCGGCATTATTGAATTAAATTTATTGTCCGCCTTTCTTCACGGTAACATTAATGCACATTCTTTATGCTTATCAAATTACACAGTTTTTCACTTTTCCGTTCATTAGATGGAAAAGAGAAATGCGTAAATCTCTATTAACATTACGAGTCGCCATAAATTGTGTAATTGTCATTAGTCATTTGGTCATTAGGACGATGTGGTAATGTCTATATGCTTATCAGTCGTTTCTTTGGTTATTTGGCATAAGATTTGTTGTGCTGTGCCTTGCACGGAAAATTTGAGAAATTAAAGGAAAAGGATTGATTTTTCATATCTAACACCCCTTTTGAAGCATAGTAAAAACTACACTTTAACACCTATAATAATGCCAAAGGGTTTCCAATAATTAAATAATAGATTAAAATTTTAATTAACGGCGGGCGAGCGCAGCTATTGATGATATCACAAACTAACATAATTTTCAACAGCACAAGCATTCCGTGTTTGTGAAAGCGGAAATTGAAGAACAGTGCTACTGTACAATATTCAGTGTGATATGCAAAAACTTGATAAATTTGAAATTTATTAGTTTGAAATTCTAATTTCAAGCGTATCGCTGTGCTCAGGCATGAGATCTCGAAAATATGCACTACGTCACAACTGAACGCCTTCGAACTGAGAGGTGCAGCTCCTATTTTTTTGAACAACGGCGCCTCCGTCATTCTTGTAAAAACATATTTTCCTTTTCAATATTTTTGTAGATTAGATTGTTTTGTTAAATGAGGTTTTGATTAGTTTGAGATTTGGTCAGATTTTTCTTTAAGCTATTTCAAGACACGCTGACAACCCCAAAAACGTTCCATCGCATCATGTCGCCACATTTTGCAAAATTTTAATGTGGCGCCACCTAGTTACGCAAAAATCAACTAAATGGAAACGCTGAGGAGAGCTCCATCGTTGGTCATGTCTTTGTGTACTTGTTGATGGTTTTCCTGTTGGCATCTGGCTTTGCAAGTAGGCTAATCCAGGCTCTAACTTCATTAAACACATAAAATTGGTACCCGTGCCTGTGTTTGCCTTTGGCTTTGCATTAATTTAGAGGAGTAGCTTTTAGCCTCCGGTTCAACTCTGCTTTGCTCGGATATTTATTGATCAGTCAGAAGATGTCCACTGATTGTTGTTTTTCCCTTTTACTTGATTGTTTTCCATCTGTAGGTGTTTGTTTGTCTGTCTGCACGTTGCCTGTGTGCGTCTGTGTGTCTGTCTGCACGTTGCCTGTGTGCGTCTGTGTGTCTGTCTCTCATTCTGTCTGTCTGTTTGCCTGTCTCTCTCTCTCTCTCTCTCTCTCTCTCTCTCTCTCTCTCGCTCTCTCTGTGTGTTTGTCAGCCGTTCTGTCTGTCTCTTTACCTACCTGTCTATATGTCTGCATGTGTGTCTGTCTATCTGAGAAACAGCTAAGATTAGTTTAAACATAATTTATTTAGGATTGGATCAGACAGTTTGTACAACATGATTTAGGATCCTCACCACAGCAGACTTTATACTCTATTTACAAGAACATTTACAGTAAGAATAAACTATACTTAGTTTTTAGTGTACTTTTGTATACTAAAGTTTTACTACAGTGATACATTAGACATTAGTAGAAAATGACGGTTAGTAAATATTAATGTACGATTATTTAAGAATGATGCATTTTATATCAGATAGAAACTACTGGAAGCGTTTAGTACGTAATATAAAGTCATATATACATTGGCATGTTTTACAGTTAGTAACATAGTTAAATTCATCTTTACCGAATAATAAGAACTTCAACGGATCACTATTTCCTAAGGCAGCTGTATTAAGGTTTTCGATTAACCTCAACAGCTAAGATTAACGATTGACACTACCCCGAGTGAGTTTTGAGAACCCACTCGGCCATGCACTCGCCACTGCGACTATACAGCTAACTATGAAGTTTCTACACGTCTTACATTTTTGCAATGCAGGTTGATTAATTGTCAATATTTGCTACCAATTCTGCTCGCCTATGAACTGACGTTTAGAGATATCCATGTGATTAAAGTGCTGCATTTATCTTTGCACTGACAGCTACTGCTCATAGTTTTCACTATTTGTCAAATAAATCAGATTTCTTGCACTAGAAAGTTTAGCTGCTGCACTTTTTGATTGCTCGCCATGTTAACCATGCTTAAGAAGTGTGTATTTTTTGCGTTATTATTTACGAATTTAAACTGTTGTCGTGTCAGTGGTCAGGATCAAGAGTACTGGATTAAGTACGGGCAGGATCGGATTAAACATGTGCTAGATAATCCGGATAATCACAATGTTGCTAAGAACTTGATCCTCTTCCTTGGAGATGGGATGGGAATATCGACGGTAACCGCAGCGAGAATACTCAAGGGGCAGCAAAAGGGAAACTTTGGGGAAGAGGAAGTCCTGAACTTTGAAGCGTTTCCTCATTCCGGTTACTCAAAGACTTACGAAACCAACTTCCAGACTGGCGATTCGGCCGGCACGGCAACGGCTTTCCACTGCGGCGTGAAAACAAAAAATGGCGCAGTTGGTCTGGACAAGTCGATCAACCGGTTCGTGTGTCGCACTCACACACCGGAAGCGGAACTGACCAGCGTCTTGCAGCACGCGCTGGAGGCGGGGAAGTCGACGGGCTTTGTGACCACCAAGGCGGTCACCGATGGTTCCCCGGCTCCTCTGTACGCCCATTCTGTTGCTAGAGATTACCAAGCTTGGGCACCTCCTGGATGCAAGGACATTGCAGCTCAACTCGTGGACGACTACCCAGGCAGGGACATCAATGTGATACTAGGAACCGGTAAAGACAACTTCTTACCCCGAGTTCTGGGAGGAAAACGGCTAGATGGTCGCAACTTGATCAACGACTGGCTAGCTGACAAAGAAAACAGGAGCAGCAGTCATGCGTTCTTCGACGATCTGGAAGGAATGGATAGCGTCAACCCTCCAGAATTGGATTACCTCATGGGACTGATATCAGTTCCTTCTCACCATCACAATCAACGTCCCACCTTGCCGGAATTGACGCGGATGGCAATAGAAGTTCTACAGAAGAACGATAACGGTTTTTACCTGTTCGTCGAGGGGGCAAGAATCGATTCCGGGCACCATTCGAACAAAGCATTCAAGGCTCTCACGGAAACCCTGGGCTTGGAAGAGGCAGTAGATGTTGCTTTGAACATGACCAATAAGGAGGATACTTTGATAGTGGTCACGGCTGACCACTCCCACTCTATGACCATTTTAGGCTACCCGCGTCGGGGAAAGGACATTCTTGACACGGCATTTCTGGGTACCGACTGGCTGTGGCACACGACACTTCTGTACGGCACCGGCCCGGGTTACACCAGCCCCAGAGAGGACATAACCGAAGTGGACATCAAGGATCCCGACTACCGCCAGCAGTCTGCAGTTCCACAGGACAGCGGCTCCCATTCTGGCGAAGACGTTCCCGTTTATTCTCAAGGTCCCATGGCACACTTGCTACGAGGGACATTCGAGCAAAGCTATATAGCACATGCCATGAACTATGCAGCCTGTGTTGGACCGAATAAGGGTCACTGTGATAGTAAAAACACGCCCCCACCGGCAACCCCAACACGTGATGGGGCAGGAAACACGGAAACGACATCAATTCGACTAACTGTTGCTATGGCGATGATTGTTTACTTCATTACGAGAAACTGAATTTAGCACACGTGTGTCTGAATGTATCATAAGAAGCACCAGAGAAAATTTAGGTCATTTGATGCATTTCTTACGGAAATTAGTGGATTATTATAATGCCTTGTGACATGAATAAAAGACGTGTATATGATTCCATATATAAATATAGTAAGCAGGAAAAACTAATTTCCCATCTTTCCATTTGCCTGTCAAATGTTGTCGCCATTTGATCCCTGTTGCTGTTTACATGGGTAATAATTAATAGTGACACTGATGCAAAATGGTTGAGTCTTTGTCTGAGAAGTCTCTGTTGTTTTCGTCAGATAATAAAGACAATAAAGACAAAATTTTATGTTGGTCGACTTCTGTGTTCTGCAGACTAGCATCTAAAAACACCGCACCACGCATCTAGAGAGTTTGATAAAAGTTTTTAATGAGACTTTGGATTCTTGTACACGTTACACGTTTCCATATTTACCGCTGTGCTCACGCATGAGCTGTCCAACGTGTACAGTTCGTCACAAATTAGCACATCTGAACTTAGAGGTACAGCACCTGTTTTTTGCGCAATGCGTTTCCGAAATGCAGGCGCTAATGCCCGTCTAACTAGCGAATAACGAAATGCATGTAAGAGCGAAGAACTAATGGCGCGAACATGAAATTGTGTTTGTGTGGTAATAATTCTTTCACGTAAATAATTCTGAAAAAACAGTATGTTTCCTTTCAATATTTTAAAGAGTAGATTGTTTTGACTTACAGTTTAAGATTGGGTTCAGTTTTGCTTTAAAAACTCCATTTTCTTATTTTTTCTGTGTAAAAATGTAGTCTTTATATGAAGCCAAATGCTCGCGGGACCAAAGTGAAGCCAAATGCACTTTCTCAATCTTAAGGCCTTTTGTTGAGACAAGAAGATTAACTCCATTTTTCTTGGTTAAGATTTTTAAGGTGCTTTGCTCATACGTTTCCAGGAAAATCAAAAAAGAATCTGTCCTTGTTAGGAAAGGATGATGACAGCAGAAAGGCTTCACAGTTTAATAGATAACACTTTAATTTAACATAAATATTACAGGGGTATGTGTAATAATTAATAGTGACACTGATGCAAAATAGTTGAGTTTCTGTCTGAGAAGTCTCTGTTGTTTTCATCAGATAATAAAGACAAAATTTTATGTTGGTCGACTTCTGTGTTCTGCAGATTAGCATCTAATAAAAGTTTATTAAGACTTTGGATTCTTGTATATTTAAAACATGTTCATAAATAAAGTTTAAAAATTCATCTTGAAATTTTATATCACTTACACGCTGTCTTATTGGGTACAGAGCTTGCATTAGCAGTAACGCCGTATAAAACTTGTAAGTTTAAATCCATTTAACTGCGGCTATTTTAACGCCAGTAGGTGGCGCGAAATAAGTTTAGATTACGTTGCATGAAGTTTGAAAAAATGTCACAGTATTCGTGCGAAGTATAAATTCTTTTACATTTTCAGTAAGACCAATAATGTGTTTTTGGTGAACCAGTGGTGCACACTGGGATGCACACGTGCTTTACTAGGTTTCTAATTTAGTAACAACTTTCTTTTCCACTTCAAACAAGTAAGTGTACTACCAAGTAATATAACTTTCTGTGGTATAAAAATATATAACTATAAATATATTATAGCTATATTATATTATATTATTATTAGATTATTGTTATTATTATTATTACTATTATTATTATTATTATTATTATTATTATTATTATTATTATTATTATTATTATTATTATTATTATTATTATTATTATTATTATTATTATTATTATTATTATTATTATTATTATTATTATAAATCTATTATTATAATTTGCCCATCAGTAATTTTCTTATGTGTGTTGTAAATATACGTAATTAAAATATAGAATTAAAATAAAAATTAAAAAGTTAACTAAATTAAATTATACTTTAAAAAATTTTTTTCTTCCTTTTTAAAATACCCCACACGCATTGTTTTCTAACATGTCATGTCTGATATTAATAGTAGTGACTTATGAAAGCTATTTCCAAATTGTAAACTTTTATAAAATGGTCATTTTGGAGTTGTGTTCAACCGGATGTCTTTGCGGAAAGAATTCGTCGTTGGTACAAGTATAACAGCTAGTAGTAATTAGAGCGTACTGTAACATAAGGCTGAAAATGCTGATAATTTTACACAGAGTTTAGGTGCTAGATCGATACTCTTCGACCAAAATCATCGAAAATTACAGGTCAAACCTCGTAAAAAGGCCCAGTTTTATAATGCAAACCTCGGTTAAAGGACAAGAAAACGGGCACCTGAAGCAGGTTTTAGAAAAACCGCCTTAAGAAATTTTACTACTTTATAGCAATTTTATGTACATATCGTACTGTTGTTAAAAGGAATCTTTGTTTGTTTTAATTTTAAATCTCACGTAATACTGTTGCGACGGCGCCATTACGTGACGTCACTTACGCACACCGTAAATCAGGGGGAAGAAAAAAATGTCAAATCATGTCCCAAAAAACTTTCCATGCAAATCTATATTACTTAGATTTTCGCTTACCTACTGGAAAGACTAATGTAACTAGAAAAGAAAATTATTAATTATTTAAAATGTTTTCATCAATTGATAAAATGCCGTTGACTCACCCTCCAGGGTGCGCCATTCACTAACCAAAAAACTTATTTTTAATCTTATTGACAAGATACAATAATTTAAAATTTTACTTAGTTATAGAGGTGTGTAGTACGAATGCTCTGATTATTTTTCAAACTTTACTCAGTGCTATCTAAACTTGTTTCAAATGACCTGTCGTCAAAATGGCTGCGTCTAACAGTCATCGCGGGAGTTTATATTTACATGTTTCATGCAGCATTACGCGCTAAAAGGATATTTTGTTTGTCTTCATTTTAAATTTCCCGCAATACTGTTCCGAACGCGTCGTTACATGACGTCATATACGCACAACGTAAATCAGGGGAAGAAAAGGCAATGTTAAACTATGTCACAAAAAACTTTCCGTACAAAATTATATCACCCAGCATTTCGCTTATCTTGATCATGTTGTCGTTCGTGCATTCGAGTGGAGAGAGAGAGAGAGAGAGAGAGAGAGAGAGAGAGAGAGAGAGAGAGAGAGAGAGAGAGAGAGAGAGAGAGAGAGAGAGAGAGAGAGAGAGAGATTATTTTTATAATAATAATAATAAATCTTATTAAAGAAATTAACATAAATACACAAAGGTGCCTCTTTTTGCTGGCTCAGATCAACAAATTACATTTTCACATAACAAATCTTTTAAATCCAGTTTCACACTATGTACAACGAATTACATTTTATACTTAAATTAGATATAATTTCAAACAGAATTTTTACAAAAAGAACAAGGCAAAAAGATGATGACCGCCGAGGGCCGTACTCGCTTACTCACTCACATCTCTCACACGCACGAGGGGGGAGAGAGGGAGAGAGAGGCTCGATAATGTTATCGTTCGTGCATTTGCGAATAGGGAAGAGTCAAAACATGTTGACATGTTGGATTTCATGTGAGGAAGTTAAGGAACGTATCGTCTAAAATACATTTACGCAAGAAACTGTTTTGCTTCTGACTGAGCAAGTCTAGAATTCAACTTCTTGTCAATATCTTTTAAAAACATTGGTTTCACATTTTACTAACTTGTTAATTAACTGCTGTTGTTTATGCATGCTGTTCTGAATTTAGTTTTGTTGCTGAAGCCAGTTAGGGTGCTGATGCTGCAATACTGTTAAATTAATTAGCACTTTATTTATTTAGTTTGTGCAAGTCTTAAACTCGTGGAAAGCTTTTCAAAAAGCTTGTGAACACATGTGAACGAAGATTTCCTCTACTTGCGTGTATCGAATAAACTGGAGCTTATAACTTAGTAGTTTTACAAATAATAAGCCGAGATACTGTCTGTCTGTCTGTTTGTCTGTCTATCTGTCTGTCTTAACCTATTTTCTTCCTTTCTCTTTTTGTTCCTCCTCCCTCTCACTATCTCTCCCTCTTTCTCTTTCACTCACACACACACACTCTCTCTCTCTCTCTCTCTCTCTCTCTCTCTCTCTCCCTCTCTCTCCACTCTCTCTCTCTCCCTCTCTATGCTTTTTCTCTCTCTCTCACACTCACTTTTCTCCCTCTTTCTCCTTCACCCACTCTCTTTTTCCCCTCTCTCTCTCCTCGTTCTCTATCCTTTTTCTCTTTCATTCACACACACTTTCTCTCACTCTCTCTCTCTCTCTCTCTCTCTCTCTCTCCCTCTCTATGCTTTTTTTCCTCTCTCTCTTTCTCTCCCTCCTCCTTTCTCTCTCTCTTTCTCTCACTCACTTTTCTCTCACTTTCTCCTTCACCCACTCTCTCTTTCTGTCTTTCTCATTCTTTCTCTCTCCCTCTCCCTCTCTCACACCATCTATCTCGAAGACGGAAATAATTTCTGCGATACTTTAACCAGTTCTGAAATAAACATTTTCAAATTGCTGACTTTTTTCTCACATTGCAACATTATGATCTCAGTGTGAACAAAACTATGTGTTCAATTAGTTAGTGAAAAAATATCCAAAAATACATGTATGATCTACTTTTCGATAGAGCTTATTGGAAAACTACTAGGCACAGTGTTAGAGGAAGTTTAGAGCAGTTTATCCCAAGTGGAAACCCAAGTAAATTCGTCCGTGCACAATCAATATTCACAAAGCAAACAAACAGCCTCACTTCCAAAGTGGTGAGTCAATCTATTTAACTTTTGCCAACATCACACCGTTGACAAGTGTCAATTTTCTCAATCTAAGGGAGGCGTAATAGGTCGCAGGTGCGGCCAATGTCACCAAGCGTAATTCTATCAAGCAAAATTGGTGTACTGTGTATAGATTACATTCTGTGTTGTGTATTCTAAGCATGGAGCTTCATACAAACACACATATTAGAGAGAGGGGAGAGAGAGAGAGAGAGAGAGAGAGAGAGAGAGAGAGAGAGGGAGAGAGAGAGTGAGACAGAGAGAGAAAGAGAGAGAGACAAAGAGAGAGAGAGAGAGAGAGAGAGAGAGAGAGAGGGAGAGAGAGAGAGAAAGAATGAGAAAGACAGAAAGAGAGAGTGGGTGAAGGAGAAAGAGGGAGAAAAAGTGAGTGTGGGAGAGAGAGGGAAAGGAGGAGGGAGAGAAAGAGAGAGAGAGAGAGAGAGAGAGAGAGAGAGAGAGAGAGAGAGAGAGAGAGAGAGAGAGAGAGAGAGAGAGAGAGATTATTTTTATAATAATAATAATAAATCTTATTAAAGAAATTAACATATATACACAAAGGTGCCTCTTTTTGCAGGCTCAGATCAACAAATTACATTTTCACATAACAAATCTTTTAAATCCAGTTTCACACTATGTACAACGAATTACATTTTATACTTAAATTAGATATAATTTCAAACAGAATTTTTACAAAAAGAACAAGGCAAAAAGATGATGACCGCCGAATGCCGTACTCGCTCACTCACTCACATCTCTCACACGCACGCACGCACGCACGCACGCACGCGCACACACACACACACACACACACACACACACACACACACACATGCACACTGGGACGGCGATGCAGTGCTGTTTTACCAGGTTTCGCGAATATTTTTGATGTTAATAATTTTCTTTTTCAGTTACATAAGTCTGTTAAACAGATAAGCGCATTGCTAAGTAATATAACTTTGCCTTTGTATGGAAAGTTCTTTGGGATATACTTAAAGGAAAACAGGATGATTTTTCATATACTACCCCATTTTCAGATCCGATAAAAAGTTTACATTTTAACACAATTAATACCGCAAAAGCGTTTCTGGTAATTAAATAATGGATTACAAACTTAATTAACGGCGGGCGAGCTAAACTACTGATGACATCACAAATTAACGTAATTTTCAACAGCAAAAATATTCCATGAGCGTGTTGCACGTGTTTGCGAAAGCAAAAATTGAAGTACAGTGCTACTGTAAGATATTCAGTGTGCTAGGCAAGTTTTAAGATAAAAATTCAAATTTCATATTTACCGCTGTGCTCGCGCATGAGCTGTACAACGTGTGTAGTTCGTCGCAAATTAGCACATCTGAACTTAGAGGTACAGCACCTGTTTTTTGTGCAATGCGTTTCCGAAATGCAGGCGCTAATGCCCGTCTAACTAGCGAATGACGAAATGCATGTAGCAGCGAGGAACTAGTGGCGTGAACATGAAATTGTGTTTGTGTGGCAATAATTCTTTCACGTAACTCATTCTGGAAAAAAATAGTATTTTACCTTTCAATATTCTAAGGAGTAGACTGTTTTGACTTACAGTTTAAGATTGGGTCCAGTTTTGCTTTAAAAACTCCATTTTCTTCTTCCTTGTGTGTAAAAATGTAGTCTTTATATGAAGCCAAATGCTCGCGGGACCAAAATGAAGCCAAATGCACTTTCTCAATCTTAAGGCCTTTTGTTGAGACAAGAAGATTAACTTCATTTTTCTTGGTTAAGATTTTTAAGGTGCTTTGCTTTACTAATACGTTTCCAGGAAAATCAGAAAATAATCTGTCCTTGATAGGAAAGGATGATGACAGCAGAAAGGCTAATGCTTCACAGTTTAGGTGACATTCTTTGCATTTGAATTATGTTAAAGCATGGCTTCATCAGTAAAGGGTGAAGCAAGTGCAATGTCCAAGAATGCATCCGGGAGAAGACAATAAGTAACCTCAAGGGAAGCCAGTTAATATAGGCAGTTGACATATTCCACAACAATCTTCTCTTGCAGCTGGGGCTCGAGTAAGAGGGAGTAGGCTTATTGGAATGTATTGCAATGGTGTGTGCTTAGCTAAATTGTTCAACGCTAAGCCTGGTCAGTGAATGGATGGGTGTTAAATACTAATTCCAATCACACTGATTTTTGGCTGTCAACTTAGACTTTACCAAACGTAGCAACGATGACACTTAATATTCACCGTGTCCCTTAGAATATTAACCTTCATTATGACCTAGGTTCTGGTTCTGTCATAACCATTCTCAGTAAGTAGATGCTCAGTTGTGACGTAGTGCACACGCTAAAGAGCTCATACGTGAGCTCCCTGCTTTTGCCTGGTAAATCGAGATATGAGCGTATTTGTGTAGTAGATTTTCACAGTCCTCTGACTGTTTGTACACAAAAATTTTAGGTATATGTATTTTGTACAGTACAGTTTGTGTACATTAAGTGCAATAAAGCATATTATTATATGTTATATTATTATAATATTATGGTTTTAAATAAAGTATCCTCAAAAGAAAGAAGGGAAAAGGGCCAAGAATAGGCATAATCAAGATGGAGCTTCTTGTTTTGGACACCTAACGAACTGGACGCTCAAAACTCTTCAAAGATTGCCGGCTACGAAAAGGCAATCCTTTTAGGTGTGAGTAGAATAAAGCTAAGTGATTCTTTGAGTGTGAAACCAAGAAGTAGTTTTTACATGGCTTCACCTGAGAGAATTACTTAAATCTGATCACAGCTTCAGATAAAGTAGACAGAAGTTAACAAGATAGGAAACGTTAATATTTCCACGATAAAGACATGAAAATGCAAGTCGTTCAGTTCATTACTGCTAAGCATGAGCAGAATAATCTCTGATTTGGCTAAGCAAACACTCACACACGCGCACCCTCACACGCAGATGCACGTGCACGCAGGCACACACACACACACACACACACACACACACACACACACACACACACACACACACACACACACACACACACACACACACACACACACACACACACACACACACACACACACACACACACACACACACACACACACATACACACGCACACGCACATGCTCACGCACACGCACACGCACACGCACATACACACACACGCACGCACGCGCACGCGCACGCGCACACGCACAAGCACGCACACGCACGTCTCAGTATCAGTATCAACAGAAAGTTACATTTAGCATGAAAGGGGTGTTAAGTACAGTATCAACAGAGCAATAATAACAAAAAACAATAAAACGTCTGTATTTTTATATTTGGCGGTCTGTTTTGTTTTGTCAAGTAACAAACACTCAATCAGGTCACATTTGACCATTAGTTACTTGCAGAGGCTCAAGGTTCATTAATTAATTCCGTTACGCGCGACCCGAACCGGAAGCTGCCTAGTTCAGCAATACTGATTGATTTCCGTCATTGTCCGAGTTAATAATGGCTTGGTGCGGATTTCACAGCTGAGGCTGTTTGTGTGTTCGTAAAGATGCAAATTCATTTGCTGTGACAGATTCTCCTGTGCAACATTTCCACCAATGAGAGGGCTTACAATCTGAAGGTCTGACAAGGAGGGTACTTCCAGAGTTAAAGCACAAGAAAACCCTCAACTTACACAAAGCTTCGTCTGGAAATTTTATACCACTTACATACTACCTTTTCGTATGCAGGGTTTGCATCGGCCGTAATGCTGTATAAAACGTGTAAATTTAAACTCCCGTGACATGAGTTAACATGTTGCAGTTATTAAGTTTGTTCATATTGAACTGCTGGTGGTGCCTCGCCGCCCGGGGGTGGTTCTGGCTTGCAGAAACGGGGGTGGAACACCGTAATTAAACACAGCTGAATTAAATAATGGTAGCTATTGTTGCTTGCTAACCGGAAAGAGATTTAAATATTGCAAGGCGTAAACTAACTGTGACAAGATTTTA
>JAQGDQ010002018.1:0-17713 GCA_030141605.1 Tubiluchus corallicola
CAGGTTTTAGTGCATCTTGTGTGATCAGGTTTTAGTGCATCTTGTGTGATCGTGTTTTAGTACTAATTTGTGACTTGTTATCATCTTGTGTGTAGTTTTAGTGCTGATTTGTGATTTGTTACCATCTTGTGTGATCAGGTTTTAGTGCTGATTTGTGATACGAGAACTCCCCACCTTGGCAAACATTGATGTGAGAATTTTGTGGTGTGATTCTCACATTGTTTTGAAGCGGATTTCTTTGCAGCCTTTTGTAATTACCCATTTTCTTGAGAGATCGGCGTTCAGTAATGTGTGTAGATTTCTTCAGTCTTCAACCCGCTGAATGCTTTCAGTTCTGCTGCTGTAAGTAACTAACCAAACCTAACCTAAGCTAACCTAACCTGACTTATCTAAGTGTACAGATAAGTTAGTTGTGCAATGTAATACAGAGACATCTTTTGTCTGAAATTGTAAACTTCACACAACAGTTTCTGTAAGTCACGCATAGCTTAGTAATTTTTGTCTTGTGTGATTAGCGTTATATAATTTTGTTTAAGCCCATAAATAAAACTGTAAGTACTTTTTTACTTTGTTGTTTTTTTGTTGATATCTTGTAAGCTTTCTTTGTTTTGTTTGTGTACTAAAATGTTTGAAAATCTCCTCTTTTCATGGGTTTGGTTGGAGGTGCTTTTTTCAGTAAAAGAGTGTGTAAATATAATGCACTTCCTCTCACTTATTCACTAGTTAGATACTTCCTTGTTTTGCAGTTCGATTTACGCGGTTTTCCCTGTATACGTTATTTGATAGGACATTGTCTAACGACTTTCACTTTTATCCTGTAACTTTGTTTGAAGGAAAACTGATCGATTGATTAGACTTGGTCTCATTTTAATTTACTGTCCAAAATGTGCATTTTATTTGTATAAAAGTGTAGCAATTGTTTCTTATATTTGAATGATTACCTTGGAAAGTTAATTAACGGCAACCGAACGCAGCTATCGCTTACGTCACAAACTAACCATGTGCAGTTAGTGCAATGGTGGAGATCTCCGTTGCACTGTCAGGCACATTTGCGTAAGCGAAGATTCCTATCAGACGCTAGTGTGATGTCACGAAAATGTGCTCTGCGTCACACTGACGTCACAGACGACCACTGCAGTTGATGATTGTGCTTATCATGGTACAGCGTCTATTTATCGTCCATCCTTATGTGACAAAATGCCGCCATTGCCAATTTTAGTGACTGTGTTGAGTCACGCGTATTTTTGAAAGTTTAACAAAATGAAATATCCGACCTAATTATTATTTAATCTAAGCTTTCATTTAAAAAAAGTTGTTGAAATTTTCAATATTTTAGAGCATTCTTTATTTTGTACTCATCTTTACACAATCGTACAGTTTTCCTTCAAGATTCGGACACCAACCTTCTTTAGTTTTCTCTTTACTTTGGCTCTTTAATTATTTCTTTTGTACATCTTAACTTTCTTTAACTAAGTTTACAATTGCTTAATTTGTAATGGTGAGTTTAATCACGTATTTTCTTTCAAATGTCTGTGTTAACTTGGAAACTTTTCAGCAAAACACGTGTAACAATAACTTGTGTGTTTCTTTCGAATTCGTCACTAAACTTTAACCGTAATTTGTTTTGACTCTTTTCCCGTTTTTAACCGTTTTGTTTTAAGCAGTTTCAATTTCAATTAATTTTACTAAATTTAATTAACTTTATCGTTTGACGTGTGGATTATTATTCGTTTTTATCGATGTTGTGTGAGAAACTTTGACCATTTCTGCCGGTTAGAATGTTCCGATGTCGGACTTTTTAGGGTTCCTATCGCGAACGAAAAACTCAAAGGAGAAGAAGAAGGAAAAGAAGAAAAAGAAACGCGGCGAGAAGGAGACGACCCCGGAGAACGATGAGAAAAAGCCGGATGGCGATAACAGCAGCGTTCTCACAGAACCGGAGGTAAGTATCTTCCTAAGTGTGAAGGAAGGCAGTGGACGGCTGAGTGGTCACGTGTGCACACTTCGTGGCCAAAATTAAGCCACACCGAGGCTTGGATAGGATATTTGCTCTGCGTCGTTTTGTTCACCGTGCCAATTCTGGCTGTTTACTTCATAAAGGAAGCATGTATGTCAGTCGAATGTGCCTGCGTAGCACCTCGACTGGTTCAGTGACTCATGTTAGGGGGCTATGTTTTATAAGCATATGTTGCGAAACTTCTGCCATTTCTAGAAAACAATTCCGGGATGAACCTCAATATTTTTAATTACTAATAATGACAGCGTCAAGCGTCTTACATTAGTGAAAGAGAAACCGCTATAGTTACGTGTTGGTAAGCAAAATATACAGGTGGTTTCAGGCAAACAGGAAGACATTCATCAGTAGAAATATGAATAAAACTCATAGACTGTTTAATTTATATGATTTAAGCAGTAATGATTTTTGTCTCTGGAACGTATCTCAATTCTTTTACATTACTTTGTATGGAAGTCTTGGCTTCATTTACATCGCATTTTGTTAACCCTTTCATACCCGTTGTATCCCATGGGATACGAGAATATTTTCTGCCTTTAAAATTAATAAAATGTTAAAACTGACAGTTATTTGATCTGTTAATAGATATTTTGATTTAAGCCAATAACAATAGACTAAAAATGGTGATAAAATGGCAAACTAGAAAGTCTACATAGCATAAAAAACTGCGCAAGGTACAGTACTTTAGAGACGACTTTGTACAGATCAGCATAGCGTGCATACTAAATGTCTTAAATACTTTAAAAAATTATCAGCAGTTGCAAAATGAAGCAAATTTTATGCTTCCATTGGATCACAATGAATCCCGTGGGATGCAGACTATATTTAGCACGCTGGCACAGGTAGAAAAAAATAATTATGTGTAAACAAGATGGATATACTAAACAAAAGTACCAAGCCAAAAATTTTTTTCTTATTAGAAAAATAATTTGGGACTGAAAGGGTTAAGCGAGGACTTGGTACTTCATGCACTACAAGAAGAATGAAAACAAGACAGAATGTGTATAATAAATTATAAAATTGTAAATAAACTGATTATGGCAGATGGCTGGCCAGGTGATCAGAACATTCCAAATCAATGTTTATAATATCATTGGATCTTCCGCTTGTATTTATAGAAGTTTCAATAAGCCTTTTCACATTAACAGCGATTGATGATGATCGTGAAGAGGTCAAAGGTTAAGTCTACCAGACTACGCATTTGTGTACACTTGACAACGCCTCACAACCCATGCTGTTGTAATAGTAGCAGTTTTAACAGTTAGCTAGAACCTTACCTAGTTCATTTTTTCATGTTATCAAGAAAGTTCCTGCTAGTAAATCAGTCTATACGCAGACTAATGCATAACTAACTCCACGTAAAACAACTGAAGTTATTGAACTGATGCGGCAGATGGCTTTGCTTTATCGACACATCACGTGACTGTTGTAGTTAAGACACGTTGCAATGCTGCACTTAACCTTTGACTTGCAGCAATGGTGCGTGCGCACCACGAAACTGTGAAAAGGCATATTGCTTACGTGCTTTTGGATTTTTCAGCAGAATGAGTTGGGTGGTCCGGAAGTGGACGATGAAGGATTCGTAATCCGGCCGGAAGCACACAACAATTATATCCTTTTTTAAACTGCCAGCAGCTTATTCTTCTTCTACGGTGCTCTTTATTCGGCTAATTAGTGTTCCCACATTCTGGGAAAATCCTGGACAATCCTTGAAAGTGCAGGCTATCCTGGAAACAATGAGTTCTTCATTCCATAGAACCTTCATTCTCTTTCTGAAAGAGGACCAACATACCTCTGAATATTCTTGAGATGCTCCTAATATCATGTCTTACCTCAGAAGATTATCCCGGCTAGATTCCTGTCCTTCCCCACTGCCACCGTGAGTGGATTCTCTCGTGCAGTCTTTGGTCTTTCATGATGTATACCTTGGAAAGTTACAGATTTTATTTTTACCTTTGCTGGAGTTCCAGCAGCTCAAACGTTTAATTCTCTTGAGATGTCAGTGGTTTAGTGTTCAGTGCAACTGTCGAGAGTGCAGAAGATACGAGTTCGAGTCCCAGTTTAGGACAAAATTTTTCAGTTTTTCTTTGTTTCAATTAGAATTTTAATTGCCACTTCTAGAAGTTTTCTCATTGTTATGCACTTGTATGCAATATGGGATATCTTTACGTTAGAAACTGCAATTGTAAAAAAAAATTATTGTAAAACTTGATTTATAATTTTTGGTTTTGTAGGAGCACTAGTTGTAGTAGTATCAAACTGGAAAATGTTAAAAATTGTTGCGGCTTCTCTTTTATAAAGGTGTCCCATATTGCTGTTAATAACAGACGAGAATTAAATTATTGTCCCAACAAACGGTTTCTGTCCTGATTAATTTTGTTTTAAAAATGATTACAATACAAAACCTAGACCTTTTGGTGTCGTGTTGTCTTTCTTGACCACCCTGTACATGATGGAGGCTGGAAATACAATTCCGGAAGCGAGACTTCCGACAGCGACGAGGAAGAGCAGAAGAAGATCCAGGTGAAGATCAGGCCGTTGGGAAACACGCAGAACGTTTCCGCATCGGTGGACGAGCTTCGAGCGACCATAGAGGGATTGTCTTTGTCACCTGTGGTATGTTAATGAACTACTTGTATCATTGACATTTTGTTTGACACATTCAGGACAGCACCATTCAAAATATGTCTGATAAAGCCTATGATTTTTCTGCTACTGTATGAGCAGAGACATAACTAAATGATTACAAATTTGGTACTGTTCTACTGCATCATTCAAAATAGATCTTATAAGATCAATGACGCTTCTGCTACTGTATGAGCACAGACATAACTAAATGATTACAAATTAGGTACTGTTCTACTGCATCATTCAAAATAGGTCTTATAAGATCAATGACGCTTCTGCTACTGTATGAGCACAGACATAACTAAATGATTACAAATTAGATACTGTTCTACTGCATCATTCAAAATAGGTCTCATAAGACCTATGACTTTTCTGCTACTGTATGAGCACAGACATAACTAAATGATTACAAATTAGGTACTGTTCTACTGCATCATTCAAAATAGGTCTCATAAGACCTGTGACTTTTCTGCTACTGTATGAGCACAGACATAACTAAATGATTACAAATTAGGTACCGTTCTACTGCACCATTCAAAATAGGTCTTATAAGATCAATGACTTTTCTGCTACTGTATGAGCACAGACATAACTAAATGATTACAAATTAGGTACTGTTCTACTGCATCATTCAAAATAGGTCTCATAAGACCTGTGACTTTTCTGCTACTGTATGAGCACAGACATAACTAAATGATTACAAATTAGGTACCGTTCTACTGCATCATTCAAAATAGGTCTCATAAGACCTGTGACTTTTCTGCTACTGTATGAGCACAGACATAACTAAATGATTACAAATTAGGTACTGTTCTATTCAGGAGAATCTCGGCTATCCAATCATGCTATTTGTTTAAACATTTATAAATGATTTAATTGGATAAAATTAAGAAAAACACACAACTACTGCAACTGTGCCGCCACATTATGTATAAGTACACGTATGAATGTCCATATACAAAAATGTTTGAATACGTATACTGGCAATACAATTATCTTGGTCATTGAAAATCAATATTTGGTCAGGGAAAAGTCAGGGGAATTTATTTTGAAATTCTGTGGTAACCCTGATCATTTACTTTCCTTGTTATTAATTAGCCTTTGTACTTACAGGAACGGAAGAAGAATTACATTAGTGAAGCTACCATGAAAAGATCGCAGTCTTTGTCGGATCCGTTTGGGTGAGTCGATTAACAACATGTCAGTTAGCAATTTCGATATTTTTTATTTACTTTAAGTCTTCAATTGAGAATTTTAGCTCTCAAGTTCGGATACCTAGTTTAACCCTTTCCCCACGGGGCGCGGTAAGCTGCCACCTATACTTTTCGTGCAAGGTAAGGCGGTAGACTGCCGCCCGAGCTCAGCGATAAAGTGCAGTCACCCAGGTCTGTTTATTTCACTACTGCGGGCATGCAAAAACATTGTAGAAATGTTTAACAGCCGCGGGATTGGGGTTGCCTTGCAACAAATAATGCTAACCAGCCAATCAGCATCTGAAGCCAGGTGCATTCCATAATACTGTACTGTATGGTATGTTGTCATGCAAAATCACTTGTAGATCGTTGATGAAACGTACGTTTAGTTGATTGTCCTGCATTCTTATAAAATGATTGCATATTATGGATTAGTATTGTGTCTTATGTGAAAACTGGTTTCAAAATATAAGTACATGCTTATTTATGAGGGTATGCACGTGTGTGTGTGTGTGTGTGTGTGTGCGTGTTTGTGTGCGTGCATGTGTGTGAGTGTGTGTGAGCATGTGTGTGTGTGTGTGCGAGCATGCATGCATGTGTGTGAGTGTGTATGTGTGCATGTTTGTGTGTGTGTGTGTGTATGTGTGCGAGCACGCGTGCATGTGTGTGTGGTGTGTGCATGTGTAGAAATAAAACTAATATTTAATATTAGCACCGAATATCGACCAACTATTTGTTTATTTACAAGATTCTATTTTACTAACACGCTACAAGAAGTTATTGTGAAATGTGCAAAAGTCAATGTGGCCCAGTTAAAAAGCAACTACGTAGTGAAAGGGTTACGTTTGAAACTCAAAATTAATTTAAACTGATGGCAACACATCTTTTAGGAAGCCCAGCAGCGACCTTCTAGATCTTGACTTCCGATCCCCGCCCACCTCGTCGCCGTCGTCGACGCCCACTGGAGGTCACGGCGGGGTCAGATCGCCGACGAGTTTCCACACGGCGTCTAGCG
Source organism: Tubiluchus corallicola (assembly GCA_030141605.1). NCBI lineage: Eukaryota > Metazoa > Priapulida > Priapulimorpha > Priapulimorphida > Tubiluchidae > Tubiluchus > Tubiluchus corallicola. Next base: position 6,851 of record JAQGDQ010002018.1, read on the forward strand.
ATCAGACGACGCCGGTTTCAAATCGTAAGTGAACGTAGCTTTAGTTGTCATTGTGTGTCACGTAAGTTGTAAAAAGCGTTATCTTAACCAGATTTGAACCTGGGGTCTTTTGCTTAAAAGACAAATGCAGTAGAGAGCTTTCCGTTATAAACCGTTCATGAAAAATGAGGCACAGTAGTAAATTTAAAATGAAATTTTTATTTTAAAACTTTCCTAGTTTTAGTACAACACGCTGAATATCTTACAGTAGCACTGTACTTCAATTTTCGCTTTCACAAACACGTGCAACACCCTCGTGTATTATTTTTGTTGTTGAAAATTATGTTAGTTTGTGACGTCATGAGTGATTGGGCTCGTCCGCCGTTAATTAAGTTTTTAATCCATTACTTGATTATCAGAAATGCTTTTGCAGTACTAATTGTGTTAAAATGTATACTTTTTATCCGACTTGAAATGGGGTAGTATGTGAAAAATCTTCCAGTCTTCCTGTCTAAATCTAATAATTGTTTAAGTTTTGTATGTACTCTCTGACTGGCTTCTCTCTCCGTGTTGGTTAAGTGCATTGAATCATCTTTCTACTCTTAGCTGCCGCTGGCCCATTCCCGGATGCCACGGATGAAGTTGAATTGAACAGTCTTCCGCCTCCACCGAGCAAAAGCATATCTGGGAGCAGCATAGCAATTCCTCGCCCTCCCAGTAGGACCAGGGACCGGCCGCGGGCCAACACGCCGGCAATGGTAAACGTGTGATGTTATTTGTCGTGCTATTCTTTTGCAGTCATCGCCGACACCATTATCATCGTCGTCGTCGTTTTTTTGTGAAAGTGTGGAGCACGTGATTTCGTTAATTAAAGGAAAAGAGCACCCGTTTCTGACAACAGTTCAATATGATCAGTGGTGTAAATTTTTGAAAAGCAAAATATGTTTTTTTAAGGAAAACTTACATTAAAGAATCATTACCTTCCATTGTCTCAACCACTCCTAACTTTGACGAGTGGTTCTTGAAAACACACCGAGTAAAAAGTAGCCGCTGGTCAGCAAAGCACGCCATCGTCGCAATGGTCGGATTGTCTCATGTCAGCCAGCACTAAACTTTAAATTTAAAATTTGGCATAATTGTTTTGTGTTTCACTGTCAATGTGGCACTACTGTTCTAGTGTAATGCAATCTTCATTTTTGCAAACATGTCCAAGGAAGATTTCTGCTCTTGCAAAATTGTAAACAACTGTGATGTTGTCCATGGCAGATTGCAAATTACAGATCTTATTTATTTATTTATACGTATTTATTTATATGTAAGAAACACTTATACTTAAAATAAAGCACAAGAAAACCCTTCGTAAACATAAAGCTTAAAAAATTCGTTTTGAAATTCTATATCACTTACGTACTGCCTTTTTGCGTGCAGGACTTCAATCGGCAATCGCGCTGTATAAAACACGTAAATTTAAACTCCCGCGATGGCGGTTAGACGCAGCCATTTTCACGACAGGTCATTTGAAACAAGTTTAGATAACATTTTGTAAAGTTTGAAAAAATAATCAGAGCATTCGTAGCGCACACGTCACTAACTAAATAAAATTTAAAATTACTGTATCTTGTCAATAAGATTAAAAATACGTTTTTGGTTAGTGAGTGGTGCACCCTGGAGGGTGAGTCAGCGACATTTTACCAATTGGTGAAAGCATTTTAAATAATTAATAATTTTCTTTTCTAGTTACATAAGTCTTTCTAGCAGGTAAGCGAAAATCTAGGTAATATAGATTTGCAGGGAAAGTCTTTTGAGACATAATTTAACATTTCCTTTTCTTCCATTCACAAACATACTTCAGGTACCTCTTTTCTTGTCCTTTAAAGGCATATGCAGTGGCTTTGCACTTAAAACACAAGAAAACACTTTTCATAACTAAGACTTAAAAAGTCGTTTTGAAATTCTATGTTACCGACATGCTATCTTATTGCATACAGGGCTTGTGTTAGCAGTAACACTGTAAAAAATATTATTCAAATTTTGTTTTCTAATTACGTAAGCCTTCCGATCAGGTAAGCGTAATCCAAAGTACTAGAATTTTGTGTGTGAACTTTTTTACAGCATACACTCGCGTCTCAGTTTGCCGGACAAACGCGTGGAGACGTCGGTCCGAATTTGCCGATTGACGGTTTTTACCGATAATAGGATAATACTAGGATAAGTGCCGTGTATTAGACTCACGGTAATGTAGAGTCAATCGCCTAATTGTCTCAATAAACATCTACTATGGGCGACTCCTGAAATACAAGCTACACACGTGTCATTACATGCTTTGTTACACTGATGTAACAATGTAAACAAAGTGACGGCCCGCCAACTAGTGGTCAGCTTGCTGTCCAGATTTTGTCCAATTTTTCCCATATCGAGGTCCGGCAAACCGTGATCTGAGCGTAGTATTTTAAAATAGCATTTCTTCCCCTTTATGTTAAAATCAACTATCGTCTAAAAATGTATAGTTTTCCTTTAACACGACCATTACTAGAAATAGTAACAGTCTCCGTCATTTCAGACATCGCGTGGTCAGGCTAGCCCGATACCGGCCATGGTTCGGACCGAGTCGGTCAGCAGCATGGGCAGCATTAACAGCGATTCTTTCAAAACGACCTCAATGCCAGTGTCCAGTTCGCGAGGTCCGAGTCCACTAACCATAGGCATGGCCGACACGGTGCCGTTGGCCATTGCCTTCACGGAAACGGTCAATGCCTACTTTAAAGGAGCCAGTCAGTCCAAGTGAGTATATAATGTAATTTAAGTTTATTTATCATGACAGCAAGAGGATGAATTAAAACATACACAGTAGACCTAAAATTCAGAAATATAAAAATTTAAAAGAATAAGCAACGTAGAACACGTAGCAGTATACAGTATTTCACTCCATCAATAGTATAATATAATTAATATAATAATTTATTAATAATAATAAATAAAAATTACACAATACAATTGAACTCTGTAAACTGAATTGAAAGCAAAACCTGATCTTAAACTGTAGGTCAAAACGATCTACTCTTAAAAATATTGAAAAGAAACATACTATTTTCTTCAGCAATGACTTGAGTGAAAGAATTATTATCACACGAACACAATTTGATGTTCGTGCCACTATTTCTTCGCTGTTACGCGCATTTCGCCTTTTGCTAGTTAGACGGGCAGTAGCGCCTGCATTTTGGAAACGCATTGCGCAAAAGACAGGTGCTGTACCTCTCAGTTCCAATGTGTTAGTTTGTTACGAACTACACACGTTCGACAGCTCATGCGTGAGCACAGCGATAAATTTGAAATTTGAATTTTTATATTAAAACTTGCCTGGTTTTAGTACAACACACTGAATATCTTATAGGAGCACTGTACTTCAATTTTCACTTTCGCAAACACGCGCAACACGCTCGTGGAATATTTTTGCTGTTGAAAATTATGTTCGTTTGTGATGTTATCAAAAATTGCATTTCGGAAACTCATTGCGTCTATCTAACCAGGTAGAGTGGATAAGCTACAAAACAACGACAGCGAGTAGTTTAACAATAAAAACAAACGCTGGCACCTGTTTCTAATTATTGTATCGGCATGTTGCTGCCAAACATTTATTTAATATCCCTTTTCATTTGCAGATGTAAAGTCTGGATAACTCTTTTCATTTGTAGATGTAAAGTGCGGATAACCGGGGATATGCTGGTGTCGTTCCCGTCGGGGATCGTTCAAATTCTAACCAACAATCCGACACCTTCCAGCTTGAAGTTCAAACTAAAGGGTGTCGACCGCCTGCAAACGATCATTCCAAACAAACATTTACTGAGTTTGTAAGTAAAATTCACGTTTGTGGCCAAGGATGTGTTCAGAGTCTGTTAATTCCTTTAGGACCTTTTCAAATTGGTGTCATAAAACCTATGACTTTTCTGGCACTGCACGAGCACAAACATGACTAAGTGATTATTGTTTAGCCACTGTTCTATTCAAGAGAATCTTGGCTATCCAACTGTGCTAACAAGTTTAACAATTTATAAGTGATTTAATTGGATAAAATTAAGAAAAACACGCCCTTTTTCAGACACTCCAACATAGCCTATTGAATAGCTTAGTCTGGCGTACACTTGCGGGATCGTATGCAGTAATTTATTGATTGTAAGTTATGTTCGTTTGCGATGTCGTCAATAATTGGGCTCGCACGCCATTAATTAAGTTTTTAATCTATTATTTAATTTTCAGAAATGCTTTTGCAGTATTAATTGTGTTAAGACGTATACTTTTTATCGAACTTCAAAATGGGGTAGTACATGAAAAATCATACTGTCTTCCTTTAATTAATTTCAGAGATACCAACCTGAGCACGGAGGAGTACCGCATCTTCACGTTCGACATGGCGGCTCTACGGGAACATTTACGAAGCCAAGCCGAATCAAATCCTTCGGCTTCGTTCTTCAACATCGACATACTGAAGTACCAGGTAAATGTGTTTTTTTCACCAATAGGGATGGAGTGGGAAAATCATTCGCTTCTGTCGGGATGTGGAAGTGGCTTCCGGTGTCATGTTACCATGACCGGCTGTGCTACTAGGCGAACGCTTCTGTCAGGATGTGGAAGTGGCTTCCGGTGTCATGTTACCATGGCCGGCTGTGCTACTAGGTGAACGCTTCTGTCAGGATGTGGAAGTGGCTTCCGGTGTCATGGTACCATGACCGGCTGTGCTACTAGGTGAACGCTTCTGTCAGGATGTGGAAGTGGCTTCCGGTGTCATGTTACCATGACCGGCTGTGCTACTAGGTGAACGCTTCTGTCGGGATGTGGAAGTGGCTTCCGGTGTCATGTTACCATGACCGGCTGTGCTACTAGGTGAACGCTTCTGTCAGGATGTGGAAGTGGCTTCCGGTGTCATGTTACCATGACCGGCTGTGCTACTAGGTGAACGCTTCTGTCACGATGTGGAAGTGGCTTCCGGTGTCATGGTACCATGACCGGCTGTGCTACTAGGTGAACGCTTCTGTCAGGATGTGGAAGTGGCTTCCGGTGTCATGGTACCATGACCGGCTGTGCTACTAGGTGAACGCTTCTGTCACGATGTGGAAGTGGCTTCCGGTGTCATGGTACCATGACCGGCTGTGCTACTAGGTGAACGCTTCTGTCGGGATGTGGAAGTGGCTTCCGGTGTCATGGTACCATGACCGGCTGTGCTACTAGGTGAACTAAACAGTTGCCTAGGATGCCAGACTTTGCCAAATTCTGCAAATACGTGTAATCCTTTAATTTTCAGTTTTGTAGTAGGAGTAAATATCATACTGTGTGCGTAATTGCTTAAGTGCTCGACATTAACTAAATGAAGTTGCGTCATTTTGAAATTCAGTCAGCGCAAGTTGTAGATAGGTACTTAAAAATACCTAATTAGTACAAGCTGTAGATAGGTAATTAACAATACCTAATTAGTACAAGCTGTAGATAGGTAATTAATAATACCTAATTAGTACAAGCTGTAGATAGGTAATTGAGAATTCCTAATTAGTACAAGCTGTAGATGGGTAATTAAGAATACCTAATTAGTACAAGCTGTAGATAGGTAATTAAAAATACCTAATTAGTACAAGCTGTAGATAGGTAATTAAGAATACCTAATTAGTACAAGCTGTAGATAGGTACTTAAAAATACCTAATTAGTACAAGCTGTAGATAGGTAATTAATAATACCTAATTAGTACAAGCTGTAGATAGGTAATTAAAAATACCTAATTAGTACAAGCTGTAGATAGGTAATTAATAATACCTAATTAGTACAAGCTGTAGATAGGTATAGATGGTAATTAATAATACCTAATTAGTACAATGTAGATAGGTAATTAATAATACCTAATTAGTACAAGCTGTAGATAGGTAATTAAAATTCCTAATTAGTACAAGCTGTAGATGGTAATTAATAATACCTAATTAGTAAATGTAGATGGATTAATAATACCTAATTAGTACAAGCTGTAGATAGGTAATTAATAATACCTAATTAGTACAAGCTGTAGATAGGTAATTAATAATACCTAATTAGTACAAGCTGTAGATAGGTAATTAACAATACCTAATTAGTACAAGCTGTAGATGGGTAATTAATAATACCTAATTAGTACAAGCTGTAGATAGGTAATTAATAATACCTAATTAGTACAAGCTGTAGATAGGTAATTAACAATACCTAATTAGTACAAGCTGTAGATAGGTAATTAATAATACCTAATTAGTACAAGCTGTAGATGGGTAATTAACAATGCCTAATTAGTACAAGCTGTAGATGGGTAATTAATAATACCTAATTAGTACAAGCTGTAGATGGGTAATTAATAATACCTAATTAGTACAAGCTGTAGATAGGTAATTAAGAATACCTAATTAGTACAAGCTGTAGATAGGTAATTAACAATACCTAATTAGTACAAGCTGTAGATAGGTAATTAATAATACCTAATTAGTACAAGCTGTAGATAGGTAATTAACAATATACCTAATTAGTACAAGCTGTAGATGGGTAATTAATAATACCTAATTAGTACAAGCTGTAGATGGGTAATTAAAAATACCTAATTAGTACAAGCTGTACATAGGTAATTAATAATACCTAATTAGTACAAGCCTTAGATAGGTAATTGAGAATTCCTAATTAGTACAAGCTGTAGATGGGTAATTAAGAATTCCTAATTAGTACAAGCTGTAGATGGGTAATTAAGAATACCTAATTAGTACAAGCTGTAGATAGGTACTTAAAAATACCTAATTAGTACAAGCTGTAGATAGGTAATTGAGAATACCTAATTAGTACAAGCTGTAGATAGGTAATTAACAATATACCTAATTAGTACAAGCTGTAGATAGGTAATTAATAATACCTAATTAGTACAAGCCTTAGATAGGTAATTGAGAATTCCTAATTAGTACAAGCTGTAGATGGGTAATTAAGAATTCCTAATTAGTACAAGCTGTAGATGGGTAATTAAGAATACCTAATTAGTACAAGCTGTAGATGGGTAATTAATAATACCTAATTAGTACAAGCTGTAGATGGGTAATTAATAATACCTAATTAGTACAAGCTGTAGATGGGTAATTAATAATACCTAATTAGTACAAGCTGTAGATAGGTAATTAAAAATACCTAATTAGTACAAGCTGTAGATGGGTACTTAAAAATACCTAATTAGTACAAGCTGTAGATGGGTAATTAATAATACCTAATTAGTACAAGCTGTAGATGGGTAATTAATAATACCTAATTAGTACAAGCTGTAGATAGGTAATTAAAAATACCTAATTAGTACAAGCTGTAGATAGGTAATTAACAATATACCTAATTAGTACAAGCTGTAGATGGGTAATTAATAATACCTAATTAGTACAAGCTGTAGATGGGTAATTAATAATACCTAATTAGTACAAGCTGTAGATGGGTAATTAATAATACCTAATTAGTACAAGCTGTAGATAGGTAATTAAGAATACCTAATTAGTACAAGCTGTAGATAGGTACTTAAAAATACCTAATTAGTACAAGCTGTACATAGGTAATTAATAATACCTAATTAGTACAAGCCTTAGATAGGTAATTGAGAATTCCTAATTAGTACAAGCTGTAGATAGGTAATTAAGAATACCTAATTAGTACAAGCTGTAGATAGGTAATTAACAATATACCTAATTAGTACAAGCTGTAGATGGGTAATTAATAATACCTAATTAGTACAAGCTGTAGATGGGTAATTAATAATACCTAATTAGTACAAGCTGTAGATAGGTAATTAACAATATACCTAATTAGTACAAGCTGTAGATGGGTAATTAATAATACCTAATTAGTACAAGCTGTAGATGGGTAATTAACAATATACCTAATTAGTACAAGCTGTAGATAGGTAATTAACAATATACCTAATTAGTACAAGCTGTAGATGGGTAATTAATAATACCTAATTAGTACAAGCTGTAGATGGGTAATTAAGAATACCTAATTAGTACAAGCTGTAGATAGGTAATTAAGAATACCTAATTAGTACAAGCTGTAGATAGGTAATTAACAATATACCTAATTAGTACAAGCTGTAGATAGGTAATTAACAATATACCTAATTAGTACAAGCTGAAGATAGGTAATTAATAATACCTAATTAGTACAAGCTGTAGATAGGTAATTAATAATACCTAATTAGTACAAGCTGTAGATGGGTAATTAATAATACCTAATTAGTACAAGCTGTAGATAGGTAATTAATAATACCTAATTAGTACAAGCTGTAGATAGGTAATTAATAATACCTAATTAGTACAAGCTGTAGATAGGTACTTAAAAATACCTAATTAGTACAAGCTGTAGATAGGTAATTAACAATGCCTAATTAGTACAAGCTGTAGATGGGTAATTAATAATACCTAATTAGTACAAGCTGTAGATGGGTAATTAATAATACCTAATTAGTACAAGCTGTAGATAGGTAATTAACAATACCTAATTAGTACAAGCTGTAGATGGGTAATTAAGAATACCTAATTAGTACAAGCTGTAGATAGGTAATTAATAATACCTAATTAGTACAAGCTGTAGATGGGTAATTAATAATACCTAATTAGTACAAGCTGTAGATAGGTAATTAATAATACCTAATTAGTACAAGCTGTAGATGGGTAATTAAAAATACCTAATTAGTACAAGCTGTACATAGGTAATTAAAAATACCTAATTAGTACAAGCTGTACATAGGTAATTAATAATACCTAATTAGTACAAGCTGTAGATGGGTAATTAAGAATACCTAATTAGTACAAGCTGTAGATGGGTAATTAACAATATACCTAATTAGTACAAGCTGTAGATGGGTAATTAATAATACCTAATTAGTACAAGCTGTAGATAGGTAATTAACAATACCTAATTAGTACAAGCTGTAGATGGGTAATTAAGAATACCTAATTAGTACAAGCTGTAGATAGGTAATTAATAATACCTAATTAGTACAAGCTGTAGATGGGTAATTAATAATACCTAATTAGTACAAGCTGTAGATAGGTAATTAATAATACCTAATTAGTACAAGCTGTAGATGGGTAATTAAAAATACCTAATTAGTACAAGCTGTACATAGGTAATTAAAAATACCTAATTAGTACAAGCTGTACATAGGTAATTAATAATACCTAATTAGTACAAGCTGTAGATGGGTAATTAAGAATACCTAATTAGTACAAGCTGTAGATAGGTAATTAACAATATACCTAATTAGTACAAGCTGTAGATGGGTAATTAATAATACCTAATTAGTACAAGCTGTAGATAGGTAATTAACAATACCTAATTAGTACAAGCCTTAGATAGGAGTAGGTTAGATGTTACACCTCTGGCCGATTTCCCGGGGGGGGGTGGGGATTTCCCCGGGGGGGTGGGGAAAAACACCCCTAAAAAAGTGCGAAAATCCGGAAACACCCCTAAAAAAGTGAAGTGGCTCTATTGTCGTGCTAGTTAAGTGACCAATTTAAGGATTAGGAGTGACGGTTGGTCGATGGGCCACGCCCCCCTCGGCTGCCGGGGGTGGGAACAAAAATCACCCCCTAAAAAAAGTGAAGCGGGTCTATTGTTGCGCTAGTTAAGTGCTCGATTTAAGGATTAGGAGTGACGGTTGGAACTCCCGCACGCTTTGGGGGGGGGGTGCGCCCGGCGAGAACACCCCCCCCCCTCCGCGCTAAATGCAGTCGTCCGTTCGACGCGCGCTCGCTGCGCACTTTGCTTGCTCCACCCTAATTGTGGCTAATCCGGTAATCGACTCTCGCCTCGCCGCCTAGCTAGCTAGCTAGATAATGGGCTAAAAGATTTCTCTACAGGATGTTCTTTTATGCGAGTCTAAATTGCAACATACAGTCTACTCACACGCGCACACACCGCCGAGCACGATTGTTAGCACGGGCTGACCATTAGCACGAACGTTACCGCGTGTAACATACAGTCTACTCACTCGTCGCCGAGCATGATTAATTTCTGGGTTTCTTTATTTTTTTGTCAACTGTATCCAACGATGATGATGATGACGACGACGATGATGATGATGATGACGCGGTATTACCTAAAGCAGAGTCTGATCTTTGGTCGTCATCCACTTTTTTTATCCGACAGAACAATAATAACTAATGTTAGTTAAAATTATCTTTTCATTTTGTAAAAATCTTTCTATCTGTACTAACTCGCATGTTTAAACCCGCAACGAATGCACTCATACGATCAGACGCCAAGGCAGGCACGCCTCTATTTTGTAAAAATCTTTCTATCTGTACTAACTCGCATGTTTAAACCCGCAACGAATGCACTCATCTGATCAGACGCCAAGGCAGGCACGTGTCTATTGCTTAATCCGGTAATTGACTCGACTACCTGGCTAATGAGGACTTAATCCGTTAATTGACTTGCTAGACATGACACCCGCGGCTATTTAAGTGCGTGTACCTGTTTTTTTAAAAGCCCGTTGGAATGTACAGCAAGCAGACAGTAGGACAGCTGCCGTCTAGATAAAATTGAATGCCTGCAGCCTTCTAGTCTGCACGCTTTCAACGAGTCAGTATTTTTTTAGGTGAGGATATATATATATAATCCCAAAAACTCACAAGTTGCATTAGCCACATTTTTATTGAAAGATTTCTTTTTTTTGACAATAGGGTATTTAAAATTTTACTTTTATCTAGACTAGATGTACAAAGAGAAAAAAACTGAGGCGCTTTACTATTAGACTAAAATTGCCAGAGACTGAAGTGTATTTACTTTTTAAAATATTCATTTATCTTTATCCCGATGGGGTGTACCCTTACTATTTAAAAAATATTCATTTATCTTTA
>JAQGDQ010001148.1:0-59380 GCA_030141605.1 Tubiluchus corallicola
TCAAACTGAAGAACAACAACAATACGATGTTTATTCTTATTACGAACACAGCTATATATATAACTAGGAAACTGACTGCAAATTAACATAATTTATTAAGACCAGACGTATTAACAATATTAACATAATCTATTCTATTAAGACCAGACGGAATTCCTCTGAAGTGTTTCTCTAATTGGCAGCCTTAGATTTAGTATTGTAAAATAGAATCATACGTCTAAATCTAGAAAACTTATCACTTTTGACATACAATACTGACCTTGAACACTTGCCTTTACTTCTTGAACTAAACAGACTCGACGTGTAGAATTTGACTCACATCAGAAACGATGATTCCTCGTGTTGTTGCTTCACAGTCTGAGCTGTTTTGCAAAACAAGACTTTTTTAAAGTCGAATCGTTAAGCGTGCCTAGCAACTGTCAAAGCTATAATTCAATCTGCTGTACGATTTTTATCATTAATTAATGCACTCTGTTCCAGACTACTGAGCCTAACTTATTTAAAGCTAAAAAGCTAATGTTACCTCAACAAATAAAATGTTAGTACGATCGCTAATTAGACAATTAATGTTAATTAATTAATTGCCCGACTACGGGAGCTTCGGCTGGGTCGGAATAGCTATGATGGACGACCTCAGACCACGAAATACGCTTTTTGTGAAGTAAATCTGTATTTCCCAAGTTTACTAGCTGGGTTCGGCAATAAGCCGCTTCAATATGATTATGCTTCATGGTAGATTCGAGTGACAGATAGTGTCTCTGCGAGTATGCAAGGGTTCTGAGTAATACTAAATCGCACAAATCAAAGTGAACACACTATTGACAATGATATACAGGTTTAGAGAAATTTATAATAAGATATTTTAACAATAACAATATTCAAATAGATCTACGCGTGTTGCGTTTACAATCAGTAACCCAAATTACACGACTGCAGTGTCGCTGTACAACTCAATATTCTACAATTCCGAGACAACTGTTACTTTAATCAGTACATACAATCTCCCACCATTAAGTACAAATTACTTAACAATACTATATAGTGTATAAAGTTACTTAACTCGGGGACTGGCCAATCTTACAAGTTCCTTCAATTGGCCAAGTCCTGTTCCTATCTTGAGCCGTCCTAAGCTTCAGTGGTTGGAGTTCCAACGACGCAGATGTTCACTCTACGCTGAGCAATAGAAACGATCTCCTACCTTCAGAGTTTTCTGTCTCAGAGTCCATCCCGTCACCTTCTTGACATCGACAAGAATTCGAACCAACAACCCCTAATTCTTCGTGCACTGTCCTTTTGAACCTCGGGTCATGTGACAAGACACACTCCGTGGCTGGTCATCAGAGCATTCTGGCTCTATTGATCTGACCACCTAGGCATCTCGACTTTTCCATTGCCTTCATGCATTTACTATCAGTAGGACAAGGTCTCATAATGTCACTGTTCCAAAATTTCATAGCCCTACTTTCAGTCCTCATTAACGTTTACTAAATTAGTTCGGAGCTCGTCTCGTACCCACATGATCGACATCTGGACATTGTATTCTTAATCATGAACAATGGGGTACCACCTGCTCTGGACATTTTATTCTTAATCATGAACAATGGGGTACCACCTGATCTAGACATTGTATTCTTAATCATGAACAATGGGGTACCACCTGCTATTTAGCTAGGAAGTCGGTGGACTGTGGTAATGAGTTACAAATTACCTCTTAACTTTATTCTATTCGAAACAGTATAGGCCAATCACCTTTTAGATTTCACAGAGTTCATTCTATACTTATATCTTACTTTGCTTATTACTTTAATTATTAATCAGTTGTCCGAAATGTTTTCATACATACATTAAATTCAAGATACAAGCTGGGTGAGTCATTTTCCCTGAACGGAATAATCTTCGTTCAGATGCTAATTATTCATTAATTGATTTCAATTTTACTTTCCTAATGAATGATTTAACATTCTAAAATAAATTCATAACAGTAGAGTAAGGAGAATGTATTTCAAATTGATGATTAAACATTAAATTATTGCTTCAGTCGGAAGCTGAGTTAGGTGGTGCACATCACGCCACGATTAGCTGATGTTTGACCCACATAAGAGGACGCGTCATGATTATAGATTTGATGACGTACCTCCTATGCGCAGAAGTTTAGTGCGCATCAGGGCAGACTAGAGATCTGATCCGGAGACTGAGGGCTAGCCTGTGTTCCTTGCTCTTTGTACTTATATCTTATGTTTAATAAGTGTGCAATTTTATGAATAAAGACTTGTTAGTTTGCTATGCCCTCTCGGCTGTTCACGACACTCACGAGCCATACAGCTACAGCAACAGTAAACAACAATAAATAGCAGCTATAAACCCTTACAAACTCACTGTTAGTTCGCGTGCCTAGCAATGTCACTAGGTTTAGTTAATAATTAAAAGTTTGTGAATAATTTGGTACACAATTTATGTGGTACATAATTTGCAGTACTGCCGTACAAAAATGAAGAGCCTTAACTACGGTTTTAATTCAAACAGGTGGCGCTCTGTGTTGCTATTACAATTATGTTTCATTTAAAGCAGTAGTTTTCGCAAGTAATTTCCCATGACAGCTAGGGTGTACAAGAACGAGCTCCATTACAGAATTAGAAGCAGTAACTGTCCCGTGACAGCTAGGGTGTACAAAAACGAGCTCCATTACAGAATTAAAAGCAATAACTGTCCCGTGACAGCTAGGGTGTACAAGAACGAGCCCCATTACAGAATTAAAGGCAGTAACTGTCCCGTGACAGCTAGGGTGTACAAGAACGAGCTCCATTACAGAATTCAAGGCAGTAACTGTCCCGTGACAGCTAGGGTGTACAAGAACGAGCCCCATTACAGAATTAAAAGCAGTAACTGTCCCGTGACAACTAGGGTGTACAAGAACGAGCTCCATTACAGAATTAAAGGCAGTAACTGTCTCGTGACAGCTAGGGTGTACAAGAACCAGCCCAATTACAGAATTAAAGGCAGTAACTGTCCCGTGACAGCTAGGGTGTGCAAGAACGAGCCCCATTACAGAATTCAAGGCAGTAACTGTCCCGTGACAGCTAGGGTGTGCAAGAACGAGCCCCATTACAGAATTAAAGGCAGTAACTGTCCCGTGACAGCTAGGGTGTACAAGAACGAGCCCCATTACAGAATTAAAGGCAGTAACTGTCCCGTGACAGCTAGGGTGTACAAGAACGAGCTCCATTACAGAATTAAAAGCAGTAACTGTCCCGTGACAGCTAGGGTGTACAAGAACGAGCCCCATTACAGAATTAAAGGCAGTAACTGTCCCGTGACAGCTAGGGTGTACAAGAACGAGCCCCATTACAGAATTAAAGGCAGTAACTGTCCCGTGACAGCTAGGGTGTACAAGAACGAGCTCCATTACAGAATTAAAATCAGTAACTGTCCCGTGACAGCTAGGGTGTGCAAGAACGAGCCCCATTACAGAATTAAAGGCAGTAACTGTCCCGTGACAGCTAGGGTGCACAAGAACGAGCCCCATTACAGAATTAAAGGCAGTAACTGTCCCGTGACAGCTAGGGTGTACAAGAACGAGCTCCATTACAGAATTAAAATCAGTAACTGTCCCGTGACAGCTAGGGTGTACAAGAACGAGCCCCATTACAGAATTAAAGGCAGTAACTGTCCCGTGACAGCTAGGGTGTACAAGAACGAGCATCATTACAGAATTAAAGGTAGTAACTGTCCCGTGGCAGCTAGGGTGTGCAAGAACGAGCCCATTACAGAATTAAAGGCAGTAACTGTCCAGGGAACTATGAGAACTGGCACTTATAGGATCTCACTAAACAGAAATAAAAGCAGTAACTTCCCAGCAAACTAAACAGCAGTATCTTCGTTACATTTGTGGCCTGTCTTCCATTAGAATACAAATTTAGACACTGCTGTTTGACTTTGTGAGAAATGACATTGGCCCCATTGTTAAGCTAAAAAGGCAAGAAGCAGCACCTGCCAAGGCAATAGCTCGTGTCATTTAATTCTATTTATAAATGGACGGCTTCGTTTCTGTTTTTGCAGAATAGCAGACAGTTATATAATAATGTTTAGATATTCATCTTCATTAGAGCCATAATTATTTGGAAGCAACATTGCAAACTTTAATTCACAATAGAAATATGATGTGTAATTGAGGCTGGTTTGCTATAAATCATTCCCCGTGTTACTGATGACATTAACATTAATAATTAACATTAATATCATAAATAACATGGGAGTTTTTTGTAGCAACTTGGTCCAGCCTCAACTACGTATGGTAGCCATAGTTTTTATCACTAGCTGCATGCAGGGGGCGTATCAATACATTACGGTGTTTTTGGTTGATAATTCAGTCCCCCACCCATCTCTATTATGGATTTATGATTGTTTATATTTGAACTGTAATGAATAATTACTTGTGGCGCGTTACAAAATATGCGCTTTATATGAATATGAAAGGAAATACATTTTTCGAGGAGAATAAGAATTTTTTTACACTGGATCCCTAAATCTGGCGCCCTCAAAATTTAGCACGCTAGGCTACACCTAGTTAGTTACGCATAATTATTTCATGTAATTCTCTGTGCGACGTTTTTATAGTGGATAAAAACAAACACCCAAAACATTTGGCTTGCAGCCGCTGCAATGGATTGGTCAAAATTTCAAAGCAGCATTTTTCTTATCGTGCTGTATCCTTGGCTGAGTTTAGCAAGTGATTTAACTTTAACAAATTATAAAAAAGTGTTGACAGATAAAATTATAGCAGGATGCATTCTTGACACAAGATATGTCCGTAGTACACTTGATTGTGCACGCCAGTGTATCAAGCAGGCAAGATGTGTTGGTTTCGGAACAGGTCCAAGCGACAACGGAACATTGTGTGATCTAAGAGCTCATGCAGCAAGTAACTTCGCCCAAACTGTAATGGATAATTTTATATTGTACCAGAAAGGTAAAGTTTTGTTGATATCACTGGTAGTTCAATTTAAATGCTTAATTTTAATTAGTAGAAATCCTACACTAAAACACCGTAATTACGTTGAAATGAGTGTATGGCTGGAATTGTGGCCTCTTGGTTGTTTTGTCAATTAGCCAGTGGGTTGATGAGAAGAGGTAGATACGGTGGTTGAGACATTACAATTAGTTTGCAACTCAATACACTGAAGGCCAATTATCGACATTGGTTATTGTTAAACATGTTTTACGATTGATGATGTAAGACTCTTAACTAACGTTAAAAAAGCCACTTTAGTGACATTTAAATACTCCTAGTATGTGCCGGTCCATACAAAAATGTGGGCTAATTTAAAATAAGTTTGTAAAAATGTCACAAAAATTGTGAACCCTTTCCACATTTTAGCCCTCATCTGAATATGCTTTTATACCAAATTTCTTCTTATTATACCTTAATGCTTATCTGATTAAAAACTAAAGCTCATTAATCATCAGTATTGATACTTTTTGACTTATTAAGCAACGAATTTTCGGAGAATAAATATTGATAGGACAAACAAAAATAATTTGGCGAGGAACTAATATCAAATACATGAAGAAGCCAGCCTCTAGGAGTCAATATCATGTTTATTAATTGCAGATGATCCTTTCTACAGATGTGTCATTATCAATGTTAGAAGTCAAGCTAAAAAGAATAATTAGTACATCTATGATGCTAATATTGTAATATTTTGTGCGGTGGTATTACTGTATCATAAATATTCTAATTATTCTTTTTGGCTTGATTTCTAGCATTGAGAATGACACGTATGTTGAAACGATTGTCTGAGTCTGATAAACATGTTGAACTAATATCAGTTCTTACTAAGTAAAAGGCCCATATAGAATCAAGGATAATCACATTAGTCACAGTAGTAAATTAATTCTGAAGTTCATAATTTTGTCTTTTATAGACGGCATTCTATTTTATTCTATTGTAATTTTCGCGACTGAAATGTAAGTTTAGGAGTTAGCCAGTTACTTAACAGCCTATGACTTTGTAACTGATTTGTTTCTGATGAAACTGATTTTCAATAATGCAACCAAAAACAATCGCTGTTGTTAATAACAATCTTGTATCGCTTTATTACTGACATTTCGACACAGTCTTGAATCATCGTCAGAGCACTAGCTTGTGAAAGCTAGAGGTGACCATTCTCTATCAAAAAAACTAATTCAAATCGAATCAAATTTTTGACTTTCAAACGCGAATCAAACCGAATTCAAAATCAGTTTTAAAGATTTTCGAATGGATTTTTGAATCACTAATAAAAAGCTGTCTGGCAAAGATAATGCGTATTGCTTGACATTGTTCTGCAGTAAAAAAAATTGTTTAAAAATTATGCACAGAAATCACTAAGTTGTGCTGATTGCTGTTTCAAACGTTTTAGTGATAAAGAACATATGTAGTTGATGTGGTGAATTATTCGAATCCGCAATTTTAGGTTCGTTTAGAAAAACTGGTTGGAATCGAAGTCGAACTTTCGAATACGTACGTTCTCTGTTCAACCTAGTGAAAGTGCTCTGACAATGAAGCAAGTTTGCATTGAAACATAAGCTGTAAAGAGGTGCTATGTTGTTATCAACAATACCCGTGTTTTCAACAATATAAGTATAAACCTACTACTATGCATAAACTGTTCATTATTATTTATTTGTCACTGTTGCTGACTGTTTATACTTTCCATACTTACAGAGGTCCATGTATCCACCTTTGAATGACGTAGACGTCCCTTTTGCACACGTAATCTATGGCACAAGGTTTTACATAGAGGGCAGAGTAACCGACATTCTTAAGCGTAATGGGTAGGCATTTGTATTTGCCAAAATAACTTCCTAGTGTGACCAGTCACTTGTCGTTGTTTAACTCATATGGTTTCCTTTTAGGAACCCAATATATCATATTTAACATAGATATGAGCAGAATTTGCCCATTTATCGTTAACATCATTTATTATCAAACACATGTACAGTTAAGTCACATAAGTGGTTCAAATAAAAAAAGTAAGTAGACTAATAGTGAAAGTAAAGATAAATATTAAACCCTAACAACAACGACAACGCCAACGCCAACGCCAACGCCACCGCCACCGCCACCGCCAACAGCAACAGTCATAGTAGTAATAGTAATAGTAATAGTAATAGTAATAGTAATAGTAATAGTAATAGTAACAGTAACAGTAACAGTAACAGTAACAGTAACAGTAACAGTAACAGTAACAGTAACAGTAACAGTACACGTGTTTCCGTTCCCTTGGCCCTCTGTACACGACTCTGCTTCAAGTTTGACTACTGTATCAGCTGTGCAACACATGGTTACAGTATTACATACATTATTTTAGCTAGTTGCTCTAAATATTAATTTATACCTTAGTTTAATGTTGCCGTTTTCTGAAAAGTAGAAAATTTTGAACTATGAAATGTTTTAATTCTCCTATCACTGTCAAACATTGTAATTAACAATCTATGGTCAATAAACTACTGCTGCTACTACTACTGCTGCTGCTACTACTACTGCTGCTACTAATACTGCTACTGCTACTGCTGCTGCTGCTGCTGCTGCTACAACTACTGCTACTACTACTGCTGCTGCTGCTGCTACTGCTACTACTACTGCTGCTACTGCTACTACTGCTGCTGCTACTACTACTACTGCTGCTGCTGCTACTGCTGCTACTACTACTACTACTACTACTACTGCTACTACTACTGCTACTACTACTGCTACTACTACTGCTGCTGCTGCTGCTACTGCTACTGCTGCTACTACTACTGCTACTACTGCTACTGCTGCTGCTACTACCCCGCCACCATACCTACACCACCGCCATTACCACCGCTACTACCACTACCACCACCACTACCACTACCACTACCACCACTACCACTACTACCACCACTACTACTACCATCTCATCACTACTACTACTACTACCACCACCACTACCACTACCACCACCACTACCACTGCCGCTGCCGCCGCTGCCACACGGCTGCTGCCACTACCGCCGCTGCTGCCTGCTACCACTCGCCACCACTACCGCTACCGCTACCACCACCACCACTGCTGCTACTGCTACTCTACCGCAGCCGCTGCTACTACCACCACCACTACTACTACTACTACTACTACTACTACTACTACTACTACTACTACTACTACTACTACTACTACTACTAGTGCTACTACTACTACCACCACCACCACCACCACCGCCGCCGCCGCCGCCGCTGCCGCCGCCGCCGCTGCCGCCGCCACCACCCCGCCACCGCCACCACCGCTACCACCACCACCGCCACCACCACTACCAACCACCACGCCGCCGCTGCCACCGCCGCCGTCACGCCACCACCGCCGCCGCCGCCACCACCGCCACTACCACCGCTGCGCCACCACCACCACCACCACCGCCGCCACCGCCACCACCGCCGCCGCCGCCACCACCACCGCCTACCACCGCCACCACTACCGCCACCGCCGCCGCTGCCGCCGCTACCACCGCCGCTCCACCACCACCGCCAGTACCACCACCGCCACCGTTGCCGCTACCACCGCTGCCGCCGCTACCACCGCTGCCGCTACCACTACCGCTGCCACCACTACTCACCAGCTGCCGCTTACCACCGCCGCTGCTACTACTACTACTACTGCTGCTGCTGCTACACGGCTGCTGCTGCTGATGCTACTGCTACTGCTACTGCTGCCGCTGCCGCTGCCGCTGCCGCTGCCGCTGCCGCTACCGCTACCGCTACCGCTACCGCTACCACTACCACTACCACTACCACTACTACTACTAATACTACTACTACTACTACTACTGCTGCTGCTGCTACTACCTCTGCTACTACTACTGCTATTACTACTGCTACTACTACTGCTACTGCTGCTGCTACTACCTCTGCTACTACTACTGCTATTACTACTGCTACTACTACTACTACTACTGTTTCTACTGCTACTACTACTGCTGCTACTGCTACTACTGCTGCTGCTGCTGCTGCTGCTGCTGCTGCTGCTGCTGCTGCTGCTACTACTGCTGCTGCACGGCTGCTGCTGCTGCTGTTACTGCTGCTGCTGCTACTACTACTACTGCTACTGCTACTGTTGCTGCTGCTGCTGCTACTGGTGCTGCTGCTACTGCTACTACTGCTGCTGCTACTACTACCACTGCTACTGCAAATTACAGACAAGGGTTTCGAGGACCATATCGAAAAATTAAATTGATGTCAAATAGCTTTAATAAAGAGAAAGCGAGCCTGTCCTGATCGCGCACTGTTAACACTAATTTATGTCTAATTTATTGCAGTCAGAAAGGCTGCATTACGCTTAAACATTAGTGGGTATTGATTGATTGTGATTTTGCATTAATTGTGCTGTGAAAATAATCCAGTCAAAAATAGTCATTAGAGAAATATAACGATTTGTATAAATTCTAGCCACACTAATAATACACTTTATTAACAAAATTCAAATTTAACTGTTACACTTTACATTTCAAATTAAGTTACAAATCACAACAAAAACAATCACATAATTCACAGCACTTTAAATAATAATCTCACATACAGGCCTATATAAAAAACAAGAAAAAGGGGATCACACTTTTGTGGTACCTGCTGATAGGTGGTCACTGATCAGCGGTGACACTTTCTCTTTATAGGCAAGGTTAACTAAACGCATGGTTACACATGCATGAACGAAGCATACGATCTAAATAATATTGTAAGGCCACCAAAGAAGCCAGGCTTGGTTTAAAGCGGATTTTCCGTCACTAAACAAATAGAAGCACCAACAATTATTCTGACTCTTTTATACGAAGATACTTTTATTCTTAGCCTACTTTGTTTTTCATTGTCAACAACTATACAGATAAAACAGGTGTTAGCGTTCTACCATTTTTATTTACCAAAATTATTGCACACAATTTTAAAAATAAAATCTGTGGATCAGATAATGTGTGAACTATGATAAGGATCATTATTATATATTAACTGGGATGTTCCGGATCCGGTACCCCGAGTTTTTCTTTGGTTACGCAGTCGCCTGCGATGTTTGTTTAATTCGTCGCTTAAGTGTTTTATCATGGAAAGTTCCTCGACCCTGCCTGGAATACTGGCATAAAGCTTCCTATGTGGAATAGGAGGTTCAGGTGATACGGCTTGTTGGCCAATAAATGGCTGGACTTCAACTGTTTTAGCAGAGAAAGCGCAATCACATCTACCTAAATGTACAAAATAGTAACTTTAATTGTGACTTTAAAGCGCCTATAATATAAAGAGCAAAAAACGCATTTGTCGGTCTACAGTGTACCCTTTTTGCGCTACTTCAAGCAAAATTTCTTGCTGCCAGCGAATTATGGAAAATTTTTGCTTGCTGCAGTCAAATAGCAGCCACGCTTGGCACGACAGTTTTGTGGCATTAAAACTAGGCGTATGACACTTGGCATTAAAACTAGGCGTGTGGCACTTGGCATCAAAACTAGGCGTGTGACACTTGGCATCAAAACTAGGCGTGTGACACTTGGCATTAAAACTAGGCGTGTGACACTTGGCATTAAAACTAGGCGTGTGACACTTGGCATCAAAACTAGGCGTGTGGCACTTGGCATCAAAACTAGGCGTGTGACACTTGGCATCAAAACAAGGCGCATCAAAAATTAGACTTAGTGCAAAAATCAGCCCTTTTCTTTTGGTGCTTTCCTTTCCTTTCATTTTATTTTGAAGTATTTTTATTATTCTTGAAATAATTGCTAGACCAGCAGACCGAATTTCATACAGTCAGTAATTTACCGCTTTGCATTATTGCAAATAGATAAGTTTAAGATCTGAGAGTGGTCATTGTTAAAATGATAGATATAAACGAATATCTTGCTTACCTTGCTTATTATGTCTTGCCTTGTCTCGCCTTACCTTACCTTACCTGGCCTTACTTTGCCTTGCCTTGCCTTACCTTACCTTGCCTTGCCTTACTTTGCCTTGTCCTGCCTTATTATGTCTTGCCTTACAATACCTTGCCTTGCGTTACCCTGCATTACCTTCCTTGCCAAGTTTCATATGCATACAATTCTTCCTCAATGGTTTACTTTGGCCAACAGAAACAGTTTTCTTGTCCTCTAATGACCAAGCCCAGCATAGCTTAACTTGGGTTGCTAAACACACAATATGACCTCACAATAACACCACGATAAAACGAGTTATTTTTAAATTAAGTTCATGAGTGCTAAACATGAATGCATACTACTTACCAGGTGGACCTGGCAATCCACGTGGACCACGTAAACCAGTACCAGGGCGACCAGGAAGACCAGGAGGAGATGGCAGACCAGGAAGTCCACGAAGACCCTGTGCACCAGATGGTCCTGATGGGCCAGAAGGCCCTGATGGTCCGGGTGGTCCAGATGGACCAGAAGGTCCAGTTGCCCCTGTTGGGCCAGATGGCCCTGATGGGCCTGATAGACCTGGTGCACCAGATGGTCCTGATGGGCCAGAAGGCCCTGGTGGGCCTGATGGTCCCAGTGGGCCAGATGGACCAGTTGCCCCTCTTGGGCCAGATGGCCCCGATGGGCCAGATGGACCTGGTTCGCCAGAAGGACCTGATGGGCCTGAAGGACCAGGACTGCCAGAAGGGCCAGAAGGACCAGAAGGACCAGAAGGACCAGGAGGCCCACTTGGGCCAGATGGACCTGCTGCACCAGATGGTCCTAGTGGGCCAGACGGCCCTATCGGGCCAGATGGACCGGTAGGCCCAGTTGCACCAGCTGGGCCCGAAGGACCAGAAGGGCCAGGTAGCCCTGATGGACCTGGTTCACCTGAAGGACCTGATGGGCCAGACGGCCCTGTTGGACCAGGTGGACCGGAAGGACCAGTTGCACCAGCTGGGCCTGAAGGACCAGAAGGACCAGGTGGACCTGTTTCACCAGATGGCCCTGATGGGCCAGACGGCCCTGTTGGACCAGGTGGACCAGAAGGACCAGTTGCACCTGCTGGGCCCGAAGGACCTGAAGGACCAGGAGGCCCTGATGGTCCTGGTTCACCAGAAGGACCTGGTGGGCCTGAAGAACCAGGATCACCGGAAGGGCCAGGAGGACCGGAAGGACCAGAAGGACCAGGGAGACCGCTTGGGCCAGGTGGACCTGTTCCGCCAGATGGCCCTGGTGGGCCAGACGGTCCTGTTGGACCTTCTGCGCCAGAAGGACCAGTTGCACCAGTTGGGCCTGAAGGACCAGAAGGACCAGGAGGACCAGGAGGACCAGACGGACAAGGATCATCACAATCTGCAAAATAAAATTGCACGTAAGTAATTATTGTAAAAAAAAATTTCTTTGCTTTATCTATAAAAACTCTTGAAGAAAACTGAGAAAAGAGCTGTTTTCCTTCACCGACTTACGTGCAGGCTCTAACTTTAAACAATTCATCAATAAAATATTTAAACATTAGCAATTAATACTTACAAATTGTTAGTTACCGTTCAAATCATCATTATCATTATCATCATCATCATCATCGTCGTCGTCGTCACCATTGTCATGATCTTCATCGTCAGCATCATGATCGTCGGCTGCAGTGGTGGCATCATCATCATCAATAGGTAACGAACGAGGCAATAATGATGATGATGATGATGACGATGAAAATGAGGATGATTATGATGATGATTATGAGGATGAGGAACATGAGAGTGTCTTGATTACATTAATACATTAAATTGATTACCGTTGTCATCGTCATCGTCATCATCACCCTGCGATGTGATGAGACAAGACATGAAAACCAACGCCAGCAAATACAGGTAGCCATGATTTCCAAAATTGAATGTCAACATCTAGAAAGAAAGATTACGGAGGAAAATTCATTTTACAGTAGCAAGTGTATACAAAATATATCCACAATTCTAATTAAGCTGTGGGGAAAACACCTATGCCTAACTAGTAATTTGATGGGTGATTGTCATGAAGTGTTTGCTGTTTCAACTAAAACATACATGCCGCCTCTGATCTGAAAGTCCACTTTATATGGCCTCCAAAACTTGTAAGGCTAGGACATTACTGCAATTCAGTACCTCATCTTAGAAGATCATCTTTATCAACGAACTAGATTTTTCGGTTTCTGCCAAAACGATTTATGTTAAAGGAAGACCGGACAATTGTTCCTTATATTTGAATAATTAGCTTAGAAAGTTAATTAAAGGTAACCGAACACAGCTATTGCTTACGTCAGAAACTAACCACAGTTATTGCAATGGTAGGCATCTTCCCTTGTGCGCCAAGCACTTTGCATAGGTGTTACAATACTGTTCAATGATGTCACGAAAATGAACTTTACATCATATGACGTCAGAAACTAACTCAGCAGTTCGTGATCAAAGTTATCACGGCACCGCCTTCTATTTGTCGGCGCAGCGAATGTGACAAAAAGACGCCGCTGGCAGTCTTAGTAGATTCACTGAGCCGCGCGTAGTTATTAGCTCCGAGGTAGTTATTATTTAATCTAAGCTTTGATTTAAAATAAGCTATTGTAGTTTTCTTCAATATTTTAGAGCAATCTTTATTGTGAACTCGTGTTTACACAATCATCCGGTTTTCCTTTAAGTAGGCTTATTAAGAAGGCCTATGACTGAATGAAAAATACAACCTGCAATAATGTAGACAATAACAAAACTAGACTAGACCAGCAACACGTGCCACATACAAGATAAGATGAGATCATATTATTCGTCTCCTGCAAGTTTAGGAGTTCATAGAAACATCTAGATATTTTTAAAATTTAGCAGAGAGAAAATGAAAGATATTTTGTGGTATCAATGCAGAAGGATACGTAAATAGTATGAAGAAAGAAAGAGAAAGACCACACGGCTAACTAAGTCAGCCACCCTTATTTTAGTGATTCTGTAGTTTTCAGAATAAACTGTTGATGGTGCAAAATTCCTTTGTTAAAATTCACCAAGTTGCTGAAAACTAGAATTAATAACAAAAGTAACAATGAGAAAATTGAACAATATATATGTAAATATTGTGTCTGGCATTTGTAAATTAATATTTTATAACACTGAAGTACATTTATATGTTTTAAAATGTAATAAATAAATTTTAAACCTAAAAAAATTAACAAATGCAAAAGCAAAATAATTGAACTAATATATAATTATAGGTAAATAAAGTAGCATGATAATTACGGATATTAATACATGCGTGAAGCTTCAAAATTAATTTCAGTGTTTTTAATTGCGTTAACAATGAAACAACTTGAAATAACGACTGAATTGATTAAACAAAAAATGCATAACAAAGAGATAAGCAATCGTCTACGACTTATCAAACCCAAAAACTCATGGATTAATATTCAAAAGCAAATTACATAAAATATTCAATCAAAAAACGTTAAGCATGTACAGCATTCTAGTTGAATAATACGATAAAAACTTACTGTTGTACTTTACTTTTTCGATGAGTGTACGACTTCTAGAACCTCACCACTACCGACTACCAATCACCAAACTTGAATTCGCTCGAATCAGAAAAACGTCCACTGATTAACAGCCAATCATCAGACATCATAGAAATAGGTAAACTGGCAAAAGTATGGATTTGTATTGCATTTGACTAATTGCAAGTTTTTATATTAGACATTTCAAAATCAGTTCATTGGTCTTAGCTGTGAGTAATGGATGAAATTAGCTAATACCACTAGGCAAAGTTGCCAAGGCACCAAATTCTAGAAAAACTTTTTCATTTTAAACCTTGGGATAAATAATAACCTTAGTGCATGTTTAACTGCTTAAGTGCATAACGTACAAACGAATTTCATGCCACAATGTAGGCCAAGGCCTCGGTAACACGGAGTTGCCTTCCCGCAACAAAACACGTTACGTCATTTCAGGCAGGCGCTACTTACGCGTTACTTTGTTTTTGTATTATTGTAGTATTACTGTGGTATGTGAACGTTTGTAATACTTATGTAGTGTAGTATCTGTAATGTTTTATATTTGTGGTATTTATTTAAAGCGATATACATACGATATATGGCCTACTACTTTACATCTAAACACAAATTATTGTGTATTGTTCGAATGTATAATTGTGCCATGTGTCTATGTGAACGTACATGTATTAATTCCGTCTATAATATGTATTATTTTATATGAGATTGTGCTTGTAAAAGTGTGCTCTAGTTTTTTTAGATAGGAGTATTTTACTGTAGCTAATATCTTTTTTACTTTATTACTTGTGTTTTCATGCACCCCTACTGCACTCGCAGTTTTAATTTTTTGCACCAGACGCGTTTGCCTATTAGCAGTGTAGCCCAGCATTCACTGAATGATATTTCACACTGTATAATGTATACTATCATTGCTTTAATTACAAATAAATATAAATATATATATATATATATATATTTATGTGCATCGTTTGTATAGTTTACATAAAGCAACAGAGCAAAGTAACCGTTAATAGCAGCAAATCCTTCCGTTCATAAAAACGTTTCTTGAAATAGCAATTATAAGTTTATAAGAGATGAACTTATAAGAAATCGAAGCCCTCGGGAGGTTAATACAGAAAGGAAACGAATTTAAAAGAGGTGGCTGACGCTAGACAGCAAAAAGGTTCAATAAAGTAAACTTAACAGACCAGAGTTATGATTGTCAAGCTACAATGTTGAAGTACATCAGTGAACCTCAAAAAGTAGTTTAGGTTTTAAAAAATTTCAGATGCAAAAGCTGAGAGAAAAACTGACCAAGAGTATGAATTGTACATTAAGAATGGGCAGCTGAAATTCAAATTGGGCTCTTAGAGACCAAGGTTGGTACAAAAAATACCGTACTTAGTACCTTTACAAAATACCGTCCGTATTTCCGTGTCATACCTGCAAAATTGAATCGTACCGT
Source organism: Tubiluchus corallicola (assembly GCA_030141605.1). Taxonomy (NCBI): domain Eukaryota; kingdom Metazoa; phylum Priapulida; class Priapulimorpha; order Priapulimorphida; family Tubiluchidae; genus Tubiluchus; species Tubiluchus corallicola. The sequence continues at coordinate 15,890 of JAQGDQ010001148.1, forward strand.
ACTAATACGATAAAAATTAATATCGTACCGTAATTTCGTATCAAATTCTGTACCAAGTTCATGTTGGACATATTGTGAGAGTCATAAAAATTAATTGTAAACTCGATTAATATATCAATTCCATTCTATTTATGCACGATTTCATACCATTCAGTTTGAAATTCCGTACCAATTATTTTAGGCAACAAAGTTACATACTATGACGATATAAATTTAGTTTAAGCTACTTTTTGTTTTATTAATAATTATTTGGCAGACACGACGACTGTGTAATTGTCTTAAATTACTTGCTCACTAGTGACAAACTTGTAATGTTAATTCACATTTAATGTCTGACTTAAAACACCTGTAACCATAATTATAATCATAATACAACGCTATTTACTACTAGAAGTTATATGCAGCTTTTATAGAAAAACGTAGAACGCACTTCAACTTAAGAAACAATCTAACATAAATCCGCCTTAAGCTTGATAACTTTACCTGCACGTAAATTGTTTATATGCATAAAAATACATGGTTATTAAATGCTGTGGCCACGCAGGTTAATAATGCCGGTGCGTCTCGAATTTCTTTTGCCGGCAAAGCAAACATTCAGCTAAGGTGAGATGCAGTTCATAAATCGTTGCTGTTTTGCACAGATCGGCAAAGTTCTAAACGTTCCTCGTTAAGGACATACATTTTGAAATGTTTTTGTTTCAAAAGAATCTATATAACTTAAGATGTTCAGTATATTTCTACACAAAGCGTTAACAGTCAGAAATAGGAGTTAAAATATCGTTGTTACATGAATAGGCGTGAAACATGGGAAACAAAAAATACCCGACGTTATTTACGGGAAATGACAACCTGGGGTTTGTAAACAACTGTCGGATTCTGCACCCAAATGTAGCAGCATAAGCTGTTTTGTTTTCGTGTGCTCAGCATTAATTAGGGAGAACAATAAGTCGCACTCATGAGCAGGGCCTATTTCAGCCTAGGCGAGGCCTGGGGAAGTGGGGCGTGTGAGGCCCCATCGGGGGTGGGGCGAATGTTTGGCACCCAGAAAATTTTTGAACTGCTAGAACGCCGGAGAAGCATTTTCGAAGAGAAAATATGGAGTTTTACAGTTGTTAAAGGAAAGAACTATTGAAAGAAAAACTGCTTTATTCTCAAGACCAGTCCTTAATACTTGTCAATACTGGCAAACAGCGTGCGTGCGGCAAGAGAGAGAGAGAAAGAGAGAGAGAGGAGACAGTATGTTTGCATAAAGCAAAAAATATTACCTTCTCGCGAGGCCCCCCTGGAGGGTGAGGCCCCGGGGAAGTATCCCCACTTACCCCCCTTGAAATAGGCCCTGCTCATGAGCATAACAGGTCGTCACGCTAAGTTGTTACAAGAAAAATAGTACGGAAAAGGTACAGAAAAGGTACGAAAAGATACCATAATTTCTTGCCGTACCTTACTGCTGAAATTGTACCGTAATTTGGGACAAACTATACTTTTAAGAAATTTTATTTCGTACCGTACGGTATTCCCAGCCTTCCTAGAGACCTGGGACAATGGAATCATAAATTCAATCAAAACAACTCTGAAACTTAACTAGTACCTTACAACACATGTATAAGGCATCCGGGAACCATTATAATTGCATTATACATACAAAAAATCAATTTTGCCGGTTATTTTGCACAGTGGGTTGACATCATGGGAGAAAAGATTGCGGGGGGGGCACTAAGAATAATTTCACCCTAGGGTATGAAATACATAGAGTTAGCTGAACAATATATAATAATTAATCTGTTCTGATTGGTAAGAATATACATAGGATCGAATTTGAATAGACCTACTAATAAATAATAATATTGCTACATTTAAGTGACGCTGTTAATTTGCTATTGCATGTATACTATGCAGTAAAATATCTCAGTTTGCTTCTTTTGAATATATAAGACTTTCACTTCTCAGGCTTATGATATTTTAAATAAAATGGATAAGAGTTTAATAATGTCATAAGAAATTTCAACTGATATAACATGAACGAGAAATGCACTACTAATGTTACAATAATGAACAGCAAAATAGCCAATAAAAGTCAATAATAATTCCTTCTTTCATCAACAAAGATGATTTTCCTCTTCTGCTGTCCCACGCCTCTTCTCTTTTTTAAAAGAAAAAGGACGGATTTCTAATTTTCAATGTTACTTACACGTCGCTTGCAGCAAGAGTTGCATAGTTTACTAGTTTACTTCATAACTTTTTAAGATACTCTTTATTTTAAAATGCTTTGTTTTAACTGTGAACATATACGAATTTTGTGTTTTTTTCGGTTACAAGTTCAGTTTAAAGTTTAATGTTCATTTATTTTTATATGGTAAAACCCACATAACTATACGCTTTAGCGCTGTACAGAGAAAAACACGTAAAACTAATACTAGAATGGCGATTTTGAGCAGCTTGAAATAACACAAGCTTCACGTAGAAAACTAAAAAGTATTAAATAAAATATACAAGAACTTATTCCTTTGTTAAATAGTTAATCAGTCCGTTAGAAAAAACAGTTCACTTCATGTTAAAATGTTTTATGATACGTTTTGTGAACATCAAAGTAAAAAATCTCCATATTTCAGTGCAATGATATTAATAAAATTCAATATGGTTATAGACAGACTTTTAAACTGTAGTCACTTACACGTTTGCATGAATGTTTCAACATTTTGACGAAACCGCCGCACTATTATAGCGGAAAAAATTCTACAAAACTTTTAAGATGTGCAGCTATTGCGGTGTAAAAGAAACAATATTATCACCACCATACTTACGATTGCAAGCTTGACCAGAACTTTGCACAAGATTTGCTGTTGGTTTGTTCACTAAAACAGTAATGACAATGACACTACATTCACGTGATATCTGTCTTTTTGACACCAACGTGTCACGTGACTTACGTTAGTTACGTCGCAGAAAGAATGCCTATCGTTTAATTGTCACGAGAGGAGTACTGTTCCCAAGTAGGAATATTGTATTCTTTTCAAGAGTTATAACGTTATCTAAGTTATAAGATAAACGGTTAAACTTGAGACCTCAAAAATAGGTAATGTAAATTGGTAAAAATTATCAATATTTGGCAAATAGATGTAACTACCCCATAACTGAATTTATTATCGACCGGTTTCGAATAAACAGTTCATTGTCAAGGCATCTAAAACAAAGAAATTTACCAGAATTTAGAACAACACCGATATACAATTCAGTAGTTAGATAACCAAAATATGTATGATATGACGTCACAAACGAACATAATTTTCAACAGCAAAAATATTCCACTTGCACGTGTTTGTGAAATAAAAAAATAATAAAAAATACAAGTACAGTATCACCGTAAGAGATTCAGTGTGTTTTAATAAAACTAGGCAAGCTTTCAGATATAAATTCAGATTCTAAATTTACCGCTGTTCTCACGCATGAGCTGTCGAACGTATGCATAACGTGAGAAACGAACACATCTGAACAGAGAGGTACAGCACCTGTTTTTCTGCGCAACGCATTTTCGACGTGCAGGCGCAAGTGCCTGTCTAACTAGAAAACGGCGAAATGCACGTAAGAGCGAAGAACTATTGGCGCGAATGTAAAATTGTATTCGTGTGGTAATAATTCTTTCAAGTAAGTCATTTTTGAAAAAAATACTATTTTTCTTTTCATTATTTTAAAGGGTAGACTGTGTTGTCTTACAGTTAAAGATTGTGCCCGGTTTTGCTTTAAGTTTGGGGGTCTAGGTATCAATTGCTCGGCGTTTTACATGAGACAAAATAACTCCTCAATGCTACTGATACCGGCGTAAAGCTGATTTACACCTACTAACTAATAGGTGATTTACACCTGCTAACAACTACATCCTACCTACAACTATCTAATAACAAATTCAAAGGTGTCACTCACCTCTGAATTTAATCGTTCTCCAAAGTGGCACACCCTCAAGGTAGGCAAACGCTCTAATAGTTTTTCAAAACATTTAAAAGCGAATGACATTTTTTTACCTTCAGGACAAACATGTAAGTTAAACCTGGCTAGGGCTGAATTGTTCAGCTCAAGAGAATGATACGCTTTACAAAGGATAAACTTGTAAGAGATAAACTACGTAAGAGTTGATTCAATGATGTGACAGACGTGAAAAGAATTCCAGGAGGCAGAATGATAACGTTTGGTGGCTTTGGACATTAGTGACTGTTGTACGTTATCTGTTAAATGAGCCACATTTATGAAGAAAATAAACGTTGTCTTTTCACTCTACCCATTATCATTACTATGTAATGACTTTTCACACTCCATCAATTCAGTTAATAATTACATTGTGTGAACAAGCATACTAACAAGTGTTCACACTAATGTCACCAAATTAACAAGTTTCAGATTCTTTGTTAGACTGAACTGCAAATATGTGTACATAGTACAGTACACTAATTAAACTCAAATGACATCACAAACTAATAACAAAAAACACAAACAACAGCAAATCATACAATCTACAACGGCACACATACAAAATTACCACCAAATGAAAAAAGTTTCTCAGGTGAGTCACTGGGAAAGATTCAGATTTCGGTCCCTACTCACTATCTTCAATCTTTCCCGGTGGGGACCCAGTCACATTGACAGCCCGACATTAGATGTACAAAGCACACACAGAACATCAACGTAAACCAACTGCAACGATGACAAAAATAGAGAAGCAGTTCCTACAACGTGACCACAAAGCGTATTTAAGTAATTTTAGATATTCATAAGTACGCTTATATAAGAATTTTTAGTTCAGTATCGCTGATTTATAGCTTGCTAATGACCAGGAATTAAGTTTGTGGAATTTTCATTTCTAACCGGCGATATACTACATTATTTCAGTGAAATTTCGGACAAACACTAACATTTATCGGACGAAGTACACTTCACTTGTAAGTTATAGCAATTTTGTGCAAACATAGCGAAATGTTATTGAATGGGATAGGTATGAGTAATTAATTTCTGTTTTGCATGTTAGTGGGCACATCTAGCAGCATTCTGTCGAACAGCACCTCTTGTAGTTCAGCCACTGCTGTCAGGTTTTAGCAGAAAAAGACTCAAATTATTGCTGTTCCTTTGCCTTTGAATAGGGAGAATCACTAGAAATATACATTTGTACAAAAAGTACCCTAACTAGAGCAAGCCTGAGGCTCAAATGTGTAGTAAGGATTTATCTGAAATGTTTTTGTAGGTCACAATAGACAATTATAACTATCATTGCAAAATGTCCAAACAAAATTTTACTCATTCCTTAGCAACTGTTTGTAGCGTGTTGGTAATTTTGTCATTTTTAACAACTGTTTGTAGCGTGTTGGTAATTTTTTCATTTTTAACAACTGTTTGTAGCGTGTTAGGAATTTTACTTATTCTTTAACAACTGTTTGTAACTTGTTGGTAATTTTGTCATTTTTTAAAAACTGCTTGTAGGGCGTTCGTAATTTTGGTAATTCCTTAACAACTGTTTGTAGCGTGTTGGTAATTTTTTGACATTTTTAACAACTGTTTGTAGCGTGTTGGTTATTTTTGACATTTTTAATAACTGTTTGTAGCGTGTTGGTAATTTTGTTATTTTTTAGCAATTGTTTATAGCGTTTTGGTAAATTATTCTGCCACACAGTTTGCTGCCAAACTTTAAGTTCGCTGTGTAAGTTATGTCAAAGAGCTAAACAAACAGCAAGTACAGTATAACTTTTCTTACACTGATCTTGCACACGTGGTCAGCGTATTTACATTTATCATTGGGCGAGTTACATTCGTTCAGTGACGATCCCTTTGTAACTAATTTATAGTTTATTCAAGTTTATATACTAACTGTTATCATTTTGCTTTAATACGGGTAGTTCATAGGTTTAGTAATTATTAAAAAGATAAAAAAGTTTGCTTTGTTTGGCCTGAAATATTATAAGACAATTGTAACATGTTAAATGTGACTAAAAGCTGTACGTGTATGTATTAGAAGCGAATAAGTCGACCAGCATTTATAAAACACAACACGTTCCAGTCTTGTCTGCTGCTGCTTTTACTCATTCAGTTTTATTATAATTTTGCTCTCGTGATTTGTTAAGATTGGCGCCGCCCAGCGTGTGTTAACGTAAGACGAAACGTGTGCCTTTAAACTGCTTTCATCTATTCACGAGTCAAGTGAAATGTTTAGTTGCTAATTTTGTTAATAATTATCTATTGTGTTGCTACCTTTGTGTTGTTCAGAGAAATATACATGAGTCGATTGATTTGAGTCCAATCGTTTGTGTCTGGAAGGTATAGTTGCATAAACTTAAATGTGTGATTGCCAACATTTCCATTTTGAACTAGTTAATAACGTTGGTTTGAATGTGTCGCTTTTGGAAGACTGAATAATGAATGTTGACTGGTGTAATGTCGACCATCCAGTTTTTATACACTCAAATTAGGTCATGTGACCTAGAATGACTTTTTATAGAATATATAAAATATCTATATATTTAATTATTTATAAAATATCAATGCAAATAAAGGTAAATCGTTGAAAAACATATGAATGTGGTCGTTCATTGCCCAAATATAGCCTACATGCTGTAAATTAGTGTCTTATTGCTGGAATAATATGCTAAATTTTTGAGTCTTTCTGAGTCACACGTACATGTATTGTCACGTACTCTACATGACTAGACGTTAGGCCTATAATCATATCTTTGTTACAAATAGCTATAGATTATTCGTGACCAGTATTCATTTACTTGGTTTTTTAGTAGTCTCACAGCTTTTGCATGGTGTCTGCTGGGTTAAGATTTTTAAATTTTGTGGGCGGAGATTTACTCGCGCTATTTAAACTTTAGGAAAGCTGTGTAGCGACAGAGTGGTTGTTTCGGAATAGTCCATTGGTTTGTAGTTGAAAAGATCGTGTGCATGTCGGTTTGAGTGGTTCACTGTGTTCATGTTTTAATGTGAATAAATGCCTAAAATGTGACCAGTCTTTCGCCTGTCATGAATCCTGGCATTTTGAATTTCTGCAAACATTTTTGTAAGATTTTCTTTCGATATAAAGATTTTCCCAAACGCCTGGCCACTTCTGGAGATCTCCTGTTTCTACTCGATTTAGTTTTTTTCTTGTGCCCAAAAACTAATTGTGAAAAGACTTTATAGTGGATCTCGATGTGCAATCAACTGACGAAAAAATAAACTCTACAATCAGCAATGCGTTTAAATCATTTATTATTAATCATCCAAAATTTAATACCAGCAAACAAAGTGTAAGATAATTATTATATATTATAGCTTATGTTATGGATCGTTGACAATCCAGTTGTTGCTCAACTGTCACTTTCCACTGCGTGTTTTACTGCATGTTAGATTGGATCCAGCTGTAATAAGTAGTGACTCGAGCGTATACACCTGCGTATCCGTTTCTAGCACATCCAATACCCCAGGATACTACACCAACCAGTCTGTTATCTGTCAGGGCCTTCAGTGGACCTCCGGAGTCACCCTAAAGTAACAGTTAAACTTTTGAGTTCTGTGATTAACATAAATATTCGATTAACATCATTTCACTTAAGTTTAACTTAAATCATATCTAGTTATCAGCACATGTAACCTAAACTTGAGCACGAATACAGAATTCCCTGTTACATTATAATTCATCGTCATCATCCAATTCATCTTCATTACGGTTGGCGTAAACAATCAATTCGCAGTCTTATTTTCAAGAATTTGATCTATTTCGTCTGTAAATATTACCTGGCAGGCATCAACGCCACCACCGTCTTGATAAGCGCACAACATTCCATCAGTGATTGTGTACCATGGGCTGTATTGTGATTGACATTGAGAGTTGCTGATGACTGGGTATTCTGCAGCCTGCAAGGTCGTGGTTGTGGATCCACCTACAAAAACATAAACAAATTGCATTAAAATTGATAAGGATATATTAAAGGATATACGCACTGTGGTAATTTGTTGCCTAGCGTAATGGATTAGTAAGTGCTGCTTCCGTTCAAACCTAAAACAAATCTGTTAGCATTGCAGAGTTAACCGTCAAGTTTGGTAATTTTGGGGAACCACAAAAATTGACATAAAATATAAAAATTCATTATATTTATTTAGTGTGGTTTGTTATAACGGAAGCGAAGTTGTTCCCCAAACAGAAGCGAAGTTGTTCTGCAGAAGCGAAGTTGTTCTACAGAAGCGAGGTTGTTCTACAGAAGCGAGGTTGTTCTGCAGAAGCGAGGTTGTTCTACAGAAGCGAGGTTGTTCTACAGAAGCGAGGTTGTTCTACAGAAGCGAGGTTGTTCTACAGAAGCGAGGTTGTTCTGCAGAAGCGAGGTTGTTCTGCAGAAGCGAGGTTGTTCTACAGAAGCGAGGTTGTTCTACAGAAGCGAGGTTGTTCTGCAGAAGCGAGGTTGTTCTGCAGAAGCGAGGTTGTTCTGCAGAAGCGAGGTTGTTCTACAGAAGCGAGGTTGTTCTACAGAAGCGAGGTTGTTCTGCAGAAGCGAGGTTGTTCTACAGAAGTGAGGTTGTTCTGCAGAAGCGAGGTTGTTCCACAGAAGCGAGGTTGTTCTGCAGAAGCGAGGTTGTTCTACAGAAGCGAGGTTGTTCTACAGAAGCGAAGTTGTTCTGCAGAAGCGAGGTTGTTCTACAGAAGCCATGTTGCTCTATGGACATTCATACCTTCTGTTGTTGTTCCCCATCCAGTTACGACGGTGTTAACACCATTGTAGGTACCAGAAGTGGCCAGTGCTACTGAAGACTGAGTGTTGAGACCTAGATCAAGATTTGATGACAAATGCAAGATGGCGACGTCGTTATCGATGGTTGCGGAATTGTAATTCTCATGCATTCTGATAGCTCTTACCTGAAAAAACAATAGAACACCATCACAAGAAGAATTTCCGATTCAATGACTGGACATTTGTATTAATGGATGCATGAATAGACTGATGGGCGGACGAACGAATGTTGAACAAAATTGCTCTTTCTCTAGTCAGCTTAACATTTAATTGCAAATGAAAAATGACAACTGGTTGAAAATTCGGCAAAGCATAATACTGCTATGCACAACAAGACATTTGATTCCAGTAAACTGGAACACTTAATATTTCTCATCGTTAAGAATGAGTATTATATTTTTGAGTTACAGTTGATCACTTGGACTGCATTTTGGGATCAAGTACTCATCGTAGGGGATAATGTTTTATGTTAATAATTGTAAACAGATCAGAGACTATCGAATGACAGGTTTGAGGTCATGCTTCCCCCTCCCTTGACTAGTTTGTGGAAGATGAAACTGCTGACAGACGGTTTTGTTTATTGTCCAGTCGTTGACATCGCTTAACTTCAGCCTTTAGTTACAAAGTGACAATGGATGTGCGAAATACCATGTTGTCAAAAAGTAGATTGCAAGTGGCTTGCAGAGCAATTATTTCGACCTTCTTTGATCAGAAAACAAACCTCATAGAGCTACACGTCTGATGTAAAATATAAACAACTACTAAAATAACATCCTTGCAGTAAAAGAGAAACTTACCCCTGTTACTGTTCCTCCCGAAAGTCGGTTGGTACTTCCAGATCGAATTGTGAACCTATCTGGGTAACCTGTCCACCTATTTGAAAGTAAAACACAACCTTGAAAGCTTGCGTTTTTTGGCTGTTTCTTTGGCTTATGTTGCTTGAATAGTATTTTGTTGCAAGGTTCTTTTGTGATTCTTATTTATACAGAACTCGTATGTAGTTAAGTTTCCACGTGTTTCAAAACCACAACCTGATGGTTTTTTGGATCAACGAAACAATAATGATAACTCAAAGAACGAAAAAGATTTGCTTAACACAATAATACTAACTTAAAAAAAGGAAATACTTGTTTAGAACATTAACGTCAACTTGAAAAGCAAAAAAATACTTACTCAGAACAATAATGCTAACTTGAAAAACAAAAAAAACTTGCTCAGAACAATAATGCTAACTTGAAAAACAAAAAAATACTTGCTCAGAACAACAATGCTAACTTGAAAAACAAAAAAAAAATACTTACTCAGAACAGTAATGCTAACTTGAAACACAAAAAAATACTTACTCAGAACAATAATGCTAACTTGAAAAACAAAAAAATACTTGCTCAGAACAATAATGATAACTTGAAGAACAATTAAGGATATTAGAATATCACGAAATTGGTCAGTTTGTATCTCAGTAAATAAATGTTCCAATGCAGTCTCTGTTCGGTATCAAATTCTCGATAATTTTACTATTATAAATGTCATATTTTTATCCTTTCATTGTTGTTTTTATCTTTTATCCATGCCGTTGTTTCTGTTATTATTTTTGTTGTTATTTTTGTGACAAACGACACAAACATACCCCTATAAGCAAACACTTAAAAAGGAATTTTAGTCTATAACAAAACTTACCCAGATACACAGTGTGCAGCAGTCAAGATATTGTTTGAATTAATGATTGAACCACCGCAGATAAAGCTTCCTGAACGCATCAGTACAATCTGTATGAATCAATAGTTCAATCAATGATCAAGTATGCAACAAAAATCAATTGTACTCTTATCTCGGTTTAATTTCCGAGGCTCTACATTTTTATTCATTTGTATTTTTAAAGTGACAACTTGTAATTATGATGGTGGCAAAGTTTCCAACATTCTTTTCTTTTTCGAAACTGCAAATCAAATAAGCATGATTTTATGAACGTTTAGTTACGTTTAGTTTCTAAAAAGTTCTGGATTTCCAATGTTGGTTAACGATTGCACTATATAATTGTTAAAATATGACGGAGTTCTCCTGAGACTTGCTATCTTCAACATCCAAAAACGATGAATGTCATTTATAGCTCACAGTAATTTTATTTGTTTCAGGAACTTTAACCCTACGGACCTCGTCGGACTCTCAGGTGAGCAGCACACCCTATTCAACTGATGAGGTCTGTTAAGTTTTTTATATATAATTTTGTTAACTCACTCCTATGTGTGTCTTTTAACTATAAATTTACTGGCATATCTGGCGATCACCACTTTGTGTTTTGGTCTGACAATTAGACTTCGAGGCTGAATTATCTATACAGCTTACCTGGTATGGATAATCTCTAATATCTGCATTGTGACCTCCAACCACTCTTGAATCATCGTAATCCTGGGGTGGGATCTGGGCTGCACAATTAAAATAAATTAAATTAAAACTACAGACAACTTTATTTTTTATAAAACACTCTTATTAATTTATAACAGTTATAATTTTATAAAAAATTAGAAATTTGGACACGATGTCCATTCACTTTAGCAGAAAAATTTCAGACTGCAAAAGTTATATTAGAATAGATGAAAGTCTGCAGATGTTTGTGCTCAGGTGCTATTTTCGTTTTACTCTTATTTTTAGTATCAGTTTTGTATACTTTTTAACTAGAAATCTACATGAAAGTACATGATAAAATAGCAAAACAACTTACCAACTGGTAGACGAGGCCATCGCGGCCTGTCTGGATTCAGACCATATTCAGCAGCAGCGACAGCAAATAGAGCGACGATGATCAAGTACTTCATGTTGATGATCGTTCTAGAGAACTCGAGTGGTTTGAACGCAGTAACAGTAGCTGCTTATAAAGGAAATTTGGGCTGATAAACGTGTGAAATGAGCAGGTTTTTGCAAACATTGACATCACGACTCCTAGATAAAATCACATTATATCTTTCTGTTGGCCTAATTGACATGATTTATTGATGTAGTAACCGCTGGCTTTTTAAATGATGCCTTGTATTTTTTAATTCTGTATATAATTTCATTATATTATTTTGTAAATTTTCGTTTCACTTTAAATAGTCCATGACTTAGCATTTCTTAGTTTTTTTGCTGTCAATTTTAACTTTTATGTGACGTTTTTACGTACTGAAATAAACTTTAAATAAAACAAAAAACTAATCAAAACAAAACAAGAGATAAACAGTAGCATCTGTTCTTATACTCGCTTGTTAGCTACTTAATTAGTAAATAGCTTAGTATTAAGAATATCGATTTAGATGTAAATTAGGCCTACACGCTTCATCGATAGCATAAAACATTATTTGCAAAAGTGTGCAAAGCCGACCATTTTGCTTTATTTTATTTTATTTATTTATTTATTTATTTATTTAAAGTTTATTTCAAATACTAAAAATGCTAAATTTCATGCACTATTAAAAGAGCTACGAAAATTTACAAAAAAGTATAACAAAAAATATATACAGAAATTAAAAATACAAGGCATCAGGTAAAAAACCAGCGGTTACTACATATTATTCGGAATAAAATGCCTTAGAAAGTTACAAGGTCAAACAAAGTAACTGGCCTGAGAATTTCACCAACTGCTAAAAAAATTATCAGAGTGATAGAATTGTGACGTGTGTAATAAAGCGAACGTTTTTGAACACGTGTTTTTATCTTGTCTTAGTCACAAATTCAACCACCTGGTTCTTTCACACCACTAAAAACACGTTTTTGCTTCTCACACACTTTTGCACCGATGCACCAACAACATTTTTTATTAAAAGTACATTTTTGATTTACTCAATTTCTACTTTTATTCACTTATTTATATTTAGTTGTTTTAGTAATTTGCAGCACTCGTAGGCGCACACGTGGTGTTTATTTTGATGCCTGTTACTCAAACCTAAAGCTCGTGCGCACATGTTGCCAAGGTAGGCTACTTAAAAGCGAGAATGTGAACATGGCTTAATATAATTAAGACTAGACTTCACAGCTTCTGCCCATGGCTGTGCCTTTTTGTTTCTTTAATAAAACGAGCAGGCACAAGACAGATATTTAAAGGAAAAACCAACACTCGAACAGTATACGTTGTATTTTGATATACACTTTACCTCATCTTATATTTGCATAAAATGCTTTGCTTGAAATGCAAAAGAAATTTAAATAGTAGGTATATTGGAAAAAAATGACGTAAGCTGGTGGATAGCAGGTAGGCTATCAAAACTTGTTTAGTTCATTCAGAAATTCTGCTGATCAAATCTTTGAGTTTAACTATATTCATGTGAAATTAGTCTGCGAATCAACTAGGAATAACTAATGATCTGCTTATAATAATCTGCTGATAAGTACATCTGATAATTACATAATAGGTTAAAATCTCAATTAATGGAGTCAGCCCTACTACTTTTATATCATTACTGAACAAAATTGTAGCAGCACAAAAATTCCACAATCGCATTTGCAAAGCGAAAATTAGAGTACAGTGCTAGTATACAATATCCAGTGTGATATACAAATAGTCGGCAAATTCTAAGTTTAAAAATCAAATTTCAAGTTTGCTGCTGTGAACATGACTATTGAACGTGAATATTATAACCTGCTTAGGTTACGTAACATTTGTGAATGTTCTTACGAACGAATAAAACAGTTCATAAGAAGCTTCGTGAATCCGCTCCAAAATATTTTTGCTAATTCCGAGATCTAGGTGCTAGAAGTTTCGTGAATCCACCCCCAGAATTTTGTGCTAATTCCGAGATCTAGGTGCTAAAAGCTTCGTTAATCCGCCCCCAGAATTTTGTGTTAATTCCGAGATCTAGGTGCTAGAAGCTTCGTGAATCCGCCCCCAGAATTTTGTACTAATTCTGAGATCTAGGTGCTAAAAGTTTCGTGAATCCGCCCCTAGAATTTTGTACTAATTCCGAGATCTAGGTGCTAGAAGTTTCGTGAACCCGCCCCTAGAATTTTGTGCTAATTCCGAGATCTAGGTGCTAGAAACTTCGTGAATCCGCCCCCAGAATTTTGTACTAATTCCGAGATCTAGGTACTACAAGTTTCGTGAACCCGCCCCCAGAATTTTGTACTAATTCCGAGATCTAGGTACTACAAGTTTCGTGAATCCGCCCCTAGAATTTTGTACTAATTCCGAGATCTAGGTACTACAAGTTTCGGGAATCCGCCCCCAGAATTTTGTACTAATTCCGAGATCTAGGTGCTAGAAGTTTCGTGAACCCGCCCCTAGAATTTTGTACTAATTCCGATATCTAGGTGCTAGAAGCTTCGTGAACCCGCCCCTAGAATTTTGTACTAATTCCGAGATCTAGGTGCTATAAGTTTCGGGAATCCGCCCCCAGAATTTTGTACTAATTCCGAGATCTAGGTGCTAGAAGTTTCGTGAACCCGCCCCTAGAATTTTGTGCTAATTTCGAGATCTAGGTGCTAGAAACTTCGTGAATCCGCCCCTAGAATTTTGTACTAATTCCGAGATCTAGGTGCTAGAAACTTCGTGAATCCGCCCCCAGAATTTTGTACTAATTCCGAGATCTAGGTACTAGAAGTTTCGTGAATCCGCCCCTAGAATTTTGTACTAATTCCGAGATCTAGGTACTAGAAGTTTCGTGAATCCGCCCCTAGAATTTTGTACTAATTCCGAGATCTAGGTGCTATAAGTTTCGGGAATCCGCCCCCAGAATTTTGTACTAATTCCGAGATCTAGGTGCTAGAAGCTTCGTGAATCCACCCCCAGAATTTTGTACTAATTCCGAGATCTAGGTGCTAGAAGCTTCGTGAATCCGCCCCCAGAATTTTGTGCTAATTCCGAGATCTAGGTGCTAGAAGCTTCGTGAATCCGCCCCCAGAATTTTGTACTAATTCCGAGATCTAGGTGCTAGAAACTTCGTGAATCCGCCCCTAGAATTTTGTACTAATTCCGAGATCTAGGTACTAGAAGTTTCGTGAATCCGCCCCTAGAATTTTGTACTAATTCCGAGATCTAGGTGCTAGAAACTTCGTGAATCCGCCCCCAGAATTTTGTACTAATTCCGAGATCTAGGTACTAGAAGTTTCGTGAATCCGCCCCTAGAATTTTGTACTAATTCCGAGATCTAGGTACTAGAAGTTTCGTGAATCCGCCCCTAGAATTTTGTACTAATTCCGAGATCTAGGTACTAGAAGTTTCGTGAATCCGCCCCTAGAATTTTGTACTAATTCCGAGATCTAGGTGCTAGAAGTTTCGTGAATCCGCCCCAGAATTTGTACTAATTCCGAGATCTAGGTGCTAGAAATTTCGTGAATCCGCCCCAGAATTTTGTGCTAATTCCGAGATCTTGGTGCTAGAAGCTTCGTGAATCCGCCCCTAGAAATTTGTGCTAATTCCGAGATCTTGGTGCTAGAAGTTTCGTGAATCCGCCCCTAGAATTTTGTGCTAATTCCGAGATCTAGGTGCTAGAAGCTTCGTGAATCCGCCCCTAGAATTTTGTACTAATTCCGAGATCTAGGTGCTAGAAACTTCGTGAATCCGCCCCCAGAATTTTGTACTAATTCCGAGATCTAGGTACTAGAAGTTTCGTGAATCCGCCCCTAGAATTTTGTACTAATTCCGAGATCTAGGTGCTAGAAGTTTCGTGAATCCGCCCCCAGAATTTTGTACTAATTCCGAGATCTAGGTGCTAGAAGCTTCGTGAATCCGCCCCCAGAATTTTGTACTAATTCCGAGATCTAGGCACTAGAAGCTTCGTGAATCCGCCCCTAGAATTTTGTGCTAATTCCGAGATCTAGGCACTAGAAGCTTCGTGAATCCGCCCCTAGAATTTTGTGCTAATTCCGAGATCTAGGTGCTAGAAACTTCGTGAATCCGCCCCCAGAATTTTGTACTAATTCCGAGATCTAGGTGCTAGAAGTTTCGTGAATCCGCCCCCAGAATTTTCTACTAATTCCGAGATCTAGATGCTAGAAGCTTCGTGAATCCGCCCCCAGAAATTTGTACTAATTCCGATATCTAGGTGGTAGAAGCTTCGTGAATCCGCCCCCAGAAATTTTGTATTAATTCCAAGATCAAGGTGGTAGATGCTTCGTGAATCCGCCCCCAGAATTTTGTATTAATTCCGAGATCTAGGTGCTAGAAGCTTCGTGAATCCGCCCATAGAATTTTGTATTAATTCCAAGATCTAGGTGGTAGAAGCTTCGTGAATCCGCCCCCAGAATTTTCTGCTAATTCCGATATCTGTTCAAGTTTTAAATTTACCGCTTTGCTCAAGCATGAAAGTCGAACGTTTTGGCTCGTCACAACTTAACACATCTGAACTGAGAGGTACGACACCTGTTTTTTGTGCAATGTGTTTCCAAAGTGCAGGCACTAGTGCCAGTCTAATTAGCGAATGGCGAAATGCATGTAACAAGAAAGAACTAGTGGCACGAACGCGAAATTGTGTTTGTGTGGTTATAATTCTTTCATGTAAGTCATTTTTGAAAAAAATAGCATGTTTCCTTTTAATATTTTAAAGAGTAGATTGTTTTGACATACAGTTTAAGATTTTGTCCGGTCTTGCTTTAACTTGCCCAACAAGTGTTGAAAGGAATGTTTACGTCTGAACGCGCAATAGGTGTCAAAGTTATGTACCTTGTACAATTATGTAGCCTGACCTACAATGATGATTTTTTGGTCAAAATTGTAATGTCAGGCTGGACTGCTTTTTTCATTTTTTAAAGTTGCTCAGTTTAATTTGGATGTCAAAAAGCGTGTGATTAGATTAGATACGAAATTCCTACAAACCTGTTAAACCCAACGTTATGGGCAAATTTGACCTTTTACCGAATGTTTATTGACCTTATCAAATTTGCAGTCAGGTCAAATGAAAGGTCAACGAAAGGTCAAAGAGAGCATCAAATTATATATGTTTTTTATTCAGTGTGACAAAGCAAGCAATTTGATATCCATTTTTATTAGGATTCGTTCATATTTGAAATTAGGTCCCCTTTCACCTCTTTTGCCCCCTAAAAACTGATGATATTTTGAAAAGGGTAGCCCAAGCTAGATTTTTTCGATGTTCTAGTGAAACTATCACAGAACTTTAAAATTGTTCCTCTACTAATTGAGCCGTACGTATAATAACAACAGCATTGTGCAATGCGCATGGCTTCCTACCGAAATTTTAGCTCAAGACTGTAGTGCTGACCTTCCAAACAAACAGTTCTGACCGGCAGGTGGACATTCAAGACTGTAGTGCTGACCTTCTAAACAAACAGTTTTGACCGGCAGGTGGACATTCAAGACTGTAGTGCTGACCTTCTAAACAAACAGTTCTGACCTGCAGGTGGACATTCAAGACTGTAGTGCTGACCTTCCAAACAAACAGTTTTGACCGGCAGGTGGACATTCAAGACTGTAGTGCTGCCTTCTAAACAAACAGTTCTGACCTGCAGGTGGACATTCAAGACTGTAGTGCTGACCTTCCAAACAAACAGTTTTGACCTGCAGGTGGACATTCAAGACTGTAGTGCTGACCTTCCAAACAAACAGTTTTGACCTGCAGGTGGACATTCCAGACTGTAGTGCTGACCTTCCAAACAAACAGTTTTGACCGGCAGGTGGACATTCAAGACTGTAGTGCTGACCTTCCAAACAAACAGTTTTGACCGGCAGGTGGACATTCAAGACTGTAGTGCTGCCTTCTAAACAAACAGTTCTGACCTGCAGGTGGACATTCAAGACTGTAGTGCTGACCTTCCAAACAAACAGTTTTGACCGGCAGGTGGACATTCAAGACTGTAGTGCTGACCTTCCAAACAAACAGTTTTGACCTGCAGGTGGACATTCCAGACTGTAGTGCCGACCTTCCAAACAAACAGTTCTGATCTGCAGGTGGACATTCAAGACTGTAGTGCTGACCTACCAAACAAACAGTTTTGACCGGCAGGTGGACATTCAAGACTGTAGTGCTGACCTTCTAAACAAACAGTTCTGAATGGCAGGTGGACATTCAAGACTGTAGTGCTGCCTTCTAAACAAACAGTTCTGACCGGCAGGTGGACATTCAAGACTGTAGTGCTGACCTTCTAAACAAACAGTTCTGACTGGCAGGTGGACATTCAAGACTGTAGTGCTGACCTTCCAAACAAACAGTTCTGATCTGCAGGTGGACATTCAAGACTGTAGTGCTGACCTTCCAAACAAACAGTTCTGACCGGCAGGTGGACATTCAAGACTGTAGTGCTGACCTTCCAAACAAACAGTTCTGACCGGCAGGTGGACATTCAAGACTGTAGTGCTGACCTTCCAAACAAACAGTTTTGACCGGCAGGTGGACATTCAAGACTGTAGTTCTGACCTTCCAAACAAACAATTTTGACCTTTTAAACTCCCGCGATGACCGTTAGATGCAACAATTTTGGCGATAAGTTATTTGAAACAAGTTTAGGTAACACTGAGTAAAGTTTGAAAAATAATCAGAGCGTTCGTACTGCACATATCACTAACTAAGTGAAATTTTAAATTACTGTATTTTGTCAATAAGATTAAAAATACGTTTAACAAATTTTTGAAAACATTTTAAATACTTAATAATTTTTTCTTTTAGTGCCACAAGTTTTTCAAGCAGGTAATCGAAATGCTAAGCAATATAACTTTGCATTGAAAGTTCTTTGAGACATAATTTAAAATTGCCATTTCTTCCCCTGATATACGTTTGCGTACATGACGTCATGTAATGACGCGGTCGGAACAGTATTGCGGGAGATTTAAAATGAAAACAAACAAAAAATCCTTTCAGCGTGAATACGATATGAGCGTAAAATTGCTGTAAAGTAGTATAATTTTGTAAGGCGATTTGAAACCTACTTCAGGTACCTCTTTCCTTGTCCTTTAACTCTGTACATCCTGTTTTTTAAACCTAAGTATGTTGGTAATATCTTTTGTTACCATTCAAATCGGAGGTCAGCATGTTAAAAAAAACTTTAAATGGTTGAACACTGCTAGTCATTCACTGTAAGTTAAAATGTGATTGGCCGATGGGCACAAAAATCATATTTTTGGTATTCAGCATCAAATTTATTCAGCAATTAATTAACTACTGATTTGCTATTTATTGATTAATTAGTGAAAACTACTTTAGGTACCTTTTTCTTGTCTTTTAAATTGATTTCTTTTCTGATTTTATTTTTTCTGTTGAGTTTTTGAAGTTTTTTGTTAAATGACACCAAGTTTCTAGATGTCATTTTCGTTCTTGCATTTGTTTGTTTGTTTGTTTGTTTGTTTGATGACATAATCTGTAAATCAGTTTCACATTTCCACAGGTGTGAAAGTAGAATAATGTGACGAAATCAGTATAATGCAACATTTACTTTTGGTCAACATATCACCTTTGTGGGAGCTGGACGTTTTCTTAGACGCTTTGTTACTGTTTGCTAATAGTTTCTATGTCAGAACTTTCACAGGACGCTGGTTCGTTTCCTGACTTGACTAAAATTCATAAAACGTTTTTCGAAAGATTTCAGCTATTAGATTACAACACTAAATAGATTAAGTAAACAAGTAAACTGTCTATACAAATTTTATCATTTATACTGTGCTGTGGTTCATGTTCGTTACACTTGTTTGCACTAGATGGCAGGACCTAACAGCAATGTTTAACCTTTTTGAAACGCGAATATGTCAGCATATGATTCGTTGTTTATAATGGTTTTTTAAGTGTTATGTTTGGTTTTTAAGTGTTATGTTTGGTTTTTAAGTGTTATGTTTGGTTTTTGAAGTGTTATGTTTGGTTTTTTAAGTGTTATGTTTGGTTTTTAAGTGTTATGTTTGGTTTTTTAAGTGTTATGTTTGGTTTTTAAGTGTTATGTTTGGTTTTTTAAGTGTACCAAGATGTAGGTTTTTAATCAAGTTAGCCAGTATTATAATGAAACTGTACTGAACGAAATTCAGATATTTTAATCAAAAAGTTATTGTAATTTGACAGGTGTAAACAAGTCTGGATGTACTTGAACATATTTATGATGTTATTCAGCATGCTCTTTGCACACACTTCATTTAATTTTTTTAAATAAAACAGACAGATAATGTAGAGTAGCTCTCTGTGAAATGTTGCAGAAGGTTCAATAAACTCTTGCAATTATCAACAGCATTGTGATCCAATGACAGCAAATGACATGTTAACACGTAAAGTTTGAAAACATAAAGTTTGGTGCAGTGTTGGTGCAGGATATCATTATTTATTTACTTTCACATAAATCAAATCAATTAAACTACATAATGGCAATCAGAAAAATAACTTTCACCTGTTTTTTTTCAAGCTTCTAACATTGAAACAATTTCCTTTAATTACTGAAGTTAGAAAGAACTCCTTACAATAAACTCTCGTTAAAAATTCTCGAATTGTTTTGAGGTATCGACCTGTTATAGACTTATACAAGGTAAACTTAAGTATGAGTCATCTAAACATTGTTCAAAGATTATAGGAGGTAATGTAATGATGTAGAATGTTATAGCTGTTACTGTTTGTAATACTGACGGTGAATTCATGACCGCGGTCATGAATTCACCGTCAGTATTACAAAAGATAAGAAATTACAACATTAATTATAATTATCTGAAAACGTTAATTACAAATTGCGTACTAAGAAATTATTCTACAAAATTAATTCATGTTGCTGTCAATCCAGTCTGCAAAATAAGCAACTCTTCCAAATACAGATGGAATGTGAGTGCTGGATATGCATGGTATGAATCCCCAAGACACAATGCCAATCTGAACTGGGGCGTCACCGTAGTATCGTACCATAGCTGAGCCAGAATCACCCTAAAGAAAAACAACAACATTAATATTAAATAAATGGAATTTTATGGAGTACTTGTACTTGAACCAAACGAAAGCACGTTGTGCTGCTTTTTACTCACAGTCATAAGTCATTTATTTCACATAACACATTTACAAAAATTATATGTACAAAATATAGTGAATTGGCCTACAATGAAATTAATACAAATTATTTTTACTGAATACGAAAAGCCTCAGACTATGTTTGCCTATATATAAATGTAAACGTGGTTACAGGCAATCAAAAAACAGGGCTTGCTAGATTATCCCACCCTGTGAAAGTAAAAGAAAATAATGAAAATAAACTGAAAATTATGAAGTGAATCGTGTGGCAAAGAAAACATTGAGTGCTTCGGAATGGAATGATATGATAAAGGGTAGAGAGTTCGTAGGTAAAATAAATTCATTAATTAATAAAAATAAAAATAGGACACACTGATTTCGTGCTTTGAGTGGACTATAACCGCAAAGGATTGCACTTTTACCTAGACCACATACCAAAGAGAAAGTTGTCGTGTTTTAAAGGAAAATGTCTAAAACGAGTATCGAAATGTGAGCCATGTAGGATTTATACCAAAGTCGTGATCTCAAAGTTTTGTAATCGTGTCACCAAGAATTTAATTCATTCAAGAGATATCATTCAAGTAAATAAACTGTAAGAAACATTTCTTAAGTAAGACAAATTGGTAAGTGATATCATTCAAGTAAATAAACTGTAAGAAACATTTCTCAAGTAAGACAACTTGGTAAGTGATATCATTCAAGTAAATAAACTGTAAGAAACATTTCTCAAGTAAGACAACTTGGTAAGAGATATCATTCAAGTAAATAAACTGTAAGAAACATTTCTCAAGTAAGACAACTTGGTAAGAGATATCATTCAAGTAAATAAACTGTAAGAAACATTTCTCAAGTAAGACAACTTGGTAAGTGATATCATTCAAGTAAATAAACTGTAAGAAACATTTCTCAAGTAAGACAACTTGGTAAGAGATATCATTCAAGTAAATAAACTGTAAGAGACATTTCTCAAGTGAGACAACTTGGTAAGTGATATCATTCAAGTAAATAAACTGTAAGAAACATTTCTCAAGTAAGACAACTTGGTAAGTGATATCATTCAAGTAAATAAACTGTAAGAAACATTTCTCAAGTAAGACAACTTGGTAAGAGATATCATTCAAGTAAATAAACTGTAAGAGACATCTCTCAAGTAAGACAACTTGGTAAGAGATATCATTCAAGTAAATAAACTGTAAGAAACATTTCTCAAGTAAGACAACTTGGTAAGTGATATCATTCAAGTAAATAAACTGTAAGAAACATTTCTCAAGTAAGACAACTTGGTAAGAGAAATCTCCCTAGCAAATGATCTTGGTAAATAAAATACTTTCCAGGTAAACATTAGTAAGTGACATCTCCGAACGAAGTCAACATTGTAAGACGCATCTTGCAATTAAATTAAATTTATAAGCGATATCCTTGAAGTAAAGTGAATGGTGATTTTAATTCCACTGCTTGTATAAGTAAAATACAAAATAAATTAGATAAGTGTAGTGTTACTTACAGAGCAGACATCAGTGCGTCCACCTTCGTCCTCATCTTGTCCACAAACCATGTCGTCTGTAACTCTGCCATTCATTTGTGACCAACTGTTACAGTAATCATTGCTGAGGACATGCAGTTCACCATAACGCAGTATCTGGTTGTTGCTTCCGACTAAACAAAAATGCAGAAACGATTAAGAATGATTTTCACTCCCAAACTTCATTAACGATTCCATTTTATTAACGTATTTCATTTTAGAAGTTTAACATTGATTGTGCAATTGACTTTGTCACAAACGTGTATCCAATGTCCATACATACATTATCCATATTCAGTTTGAAAAAGTCACATAAGCGTCGTATATGTTTTTTTCAAAATTATAGAGAAGAAAAAGCTAGATTAACAAACTATAGCGATCGAAGTACTTACACTCTGTAGTACCCCATCCAGATACTGTAGCCTTTATGCCAACATGTTCATTCTGATTGGATGACCTGTCAATATCTACTGGTTTAATATCATCCGAGAAAGGAATGGTTCTTGAAGTCCGCATGATAGCTACATCATTTTCGAAGGTGTTGGAATTGTAGCCTGCGTGTCTAGTGATGGATTCGATCTGAAATTTTGTTGATTGTATTTTATCTCCACAACTGTAACATCAGTGCCAAACTCACAAAAATTTCTTTACAATACCTCTTCTTTACTCAATTATAACTATTTTCTTTACTGATAATTTTACTCAATGAGTCATGGACAATAGAGTCATAAACAACCAAAAGGCGGGACCTGCAAGCTAAACAAGCTTCACCTGGAATATATATATACATATATAACAGCTTTTACATCCAACCTTCCTTGATGTGTCACACTTGATACAAAGTAAAGTTCTCTAAACAAATTGTCATTGATGTAACAAGAAATTTTATGAACATCAATATATCTATTTCAGATCCCTCTTCCATTCCTTATCATTTTTGAAGCCTACGCTAACACTTGTGCAAGTAAACATAATGTAGGGAAGGGAATGCAATAAAGGCATCTGTAATAATGGCACATTATATTGTGTAAGAAAAGTATATTGATATTATGGATGTGAGTAGGCAAATACAGACAGATAGGAGTGATATAATCTTTATATAACTGCAAAAAAGTATACTTACTGCTATTTCTTCACCATCAGAATCAAATCTGTTTGTCCTTCCGACAGCAATGTTAAACCAACCAGGTGCGCTCTCGTACCTGTGAAAAACAAAAGCATAAACGTAAATGATCTGTATAATATTTTAAAATTTGGATGTACAGGTAGAGGCGCATTATAAAGTGTTACTAAAAAATTTATACCCCATAAAATCGAATGCAACTTTTGAAATCGATGTAATAGCGACAAATAAATTATCGATTTTTGCAAATGTTGCAGCAGATCACTGGCATTTACGATTAAAACCGATACAGAAAAATCTTTTGTGAAACGAATTCAAAGACCTCGTCAGAATCACAGCTTCTTCATAGTGTTAAGCGGAACAATGAATTCAACTGCAGCTATAATGCTAGTTAAATTAGATTATTGTACGGACATTGCTAAGAACACTTCTGTTCTGTGGCTCATCTTCGTGTATTACTCTTGACAAAGACTTAAGTTCCGGTCCCACTACAATCACTGAGAGAGATGATTCTTACGAGCTAATTAAACTGCATATTGATATCTTTTTGGTTTTTATTAATATTAATTAGGCAGAAGCTGATATCAATCAGCAGGTAAATCTGGTTTTTTTGTTAATTCGTTCGTCTATAATGTTGTTTTTATCAACTACATTTTCTGCCTTTTCCTTGACGCCTTTTGTAGGTTTGATGCGCAAGTTGTTTCTAAATGTTGGTAAAAATGTTGGCAAATACATTTGCTGACTAAAACAGTTTTACAGCCACTCCTGGGAACATCTACATTTGACAGTTTCTCGCACCTTGTTTAATTCTGCAAAAGTCACATCACTGATATATATGTACGTCTAGCTGACATTGTTCACAGAAGAACAAGTTACTCCAATTTGACCCATACCCCACTCACAGAAAAGCAAGTTACCCCACACACTAAAGAACAAATTACCCCAATTTGACACTTACCCCACACATAGAAGAAAAGCTTACTTCGATTCAAACGTGCCCCACCCACAGAAGAACAAATTACTCCAGTTTAACACTTAACCATCCCACAGAAGAACAAGTTGCTTCTATCTGGTACTTACCCGACCACACAATGAGCAGCGGTTAGAAAGTATCTGGTACTTACCCGACCACACAATGAGCAGCGGTTAGAAAGTATCTGGTACTTACCCGACCACACAATGAGCAGCGGTTAGAAAGTATCTGTCACTAATGATGGAAACGCCACATCGGAAAGAGCCAATCATGTACATAATACCCTGAAAAGAGAATAATGTCATGTAAATTAGTTTCTTCAAGCATGCGGTAAATCAAAACCAGTTATTTTCTTCTGTATATTAGAAGCAGAGCAGCTTCCTTCACGACAGACTTCACGGCGAATGAGTCGGCCTGAAATTCACTTTTCATCAATATAGAAATAAAAAAAGAATTAATAATAAAAACGAAAATTTGACACCTTGTAATTTGGTTAAGTTCTTGGAAATTGTTGACACAAATAACTGTCAATAGTTCTTGGTATTTCTGGCAGGCCCTTGCAGACTTTAATAGAATATATTTTAAATTTTCCAGTACTTGCAATACCTGTGGATTTCTCACCCTTAAACTGCAATGAAATTCATTTTTTATTGGTTAGAACGGGTAATTGGTCCAACTTGGTATATGTCTGTGTCTGTGTGCTTGCAAGCATTAATACTAAAATAGCCACAGAGACAAACGTTCTATTGACTTATACACAATTAACCCATTAGTTACGTTTTTTGGCTGTCATGGGTTGTGAGTAGCATTCATACTTGAAAGGGTGTGTGCTTTTTATCCTAGGTTTGACTCGACAGCTCACCCACTCTCAGTTAGTTATGTGTTCTAGACAAATACGGACACGTGTTATTTTCAGGTTTATTAGAATTGTCATTGCATCTGTGTTTTCACTGGCATCAGTCACTTGATTTGTGTTTTTAGATATTCTAGAGTGAAATGCTCACCATGAGAAAATGTGTTGCTGGTTCCTGCTACTTACCACACAATAGATTTTCTCTGTTGAATCTTTTACCATGGCGAGATATTTTATTTCTTAAAATTAGTTCAACAAAATGATGCTATCGTAATTATTAATATTTTTTACTTTCAAAATAAGCACATCATATAAGAATCACAGCAGTATCTAGAAAAAGCAGACAGCCTAACGTTCTAGCGCATACTGAAGCTAAATTAACACTAAATATAATAATTATATTTATGTATGTTTTACCATATGAGGAAATTGATCTATGGTAGCTTCCTCACCAAACATGATTCTGGTGTCATCCTTGATAACTGAAACAAAAAAACATGATACACGTGTCTATAGATCACGTCCAGGAAAATTCCATTGAGAAACTTGACAAGCAAAGTGACAAACATCCAAAAATGTTACCTTTTTATTATGAAAGTAATTAAGAAAAATTATACTTACAGTTTGTTGGCAACCTGTGGCCACGGCCAAAAGGTTTTGCTGGAGCGCTGTAAACAGTGGCAACAAGTGCCAGTAGAATGATTGCAGACTTCATGTTTCTGGGAAACGTATTAACTCTTTCTCTGCTGGTCTACTACGGTGAGAGCAATTCATTAAGCTACTGACTACCTATTTATAGTTGAACAAGTGGAAAAAACGTGACAACTGATATCTGATTGATTGGTAATGACACAAAAAGTACATGTGAAAACACAGGTGTTACACATATTGATAGGACAGAACTAGCATCGCAAAAATAACTGAGCTGTCTGGGTGTGTCTTTTAGCAAGTGAAATCAATCAGTTCCTGGTCAGAGCGTGGATGGGTGACAGTCGGGAAACTGTAAGGGTTATTTCATACGCTTGCTTTTGTTTGCCTGTAGGAGAGAGAGATTGTTTGTTCAGACATATTGCTGCGCCGCTTGACTGGTTCATCTTAGAGTACCATCCATAGTAACAAACTCAGATCAGATTAGTTTGAAGTCATAGTTTGTTTCAATGACTGATAAAACGTGCAGCATTGAAAATGTGGAATCACAAATTATGTGAAATCTCAATAACTGACAGAGTTTATGATGAGAACAAACATGTGCGTTAGTGCGATTAGTGAAAAATCAATGACGTGATAACACTTTAATTTGTGATGAGGCAAAACCTTGAACACGAGAAACACCTGTCCCATTCACACCTGTTGTTTGCCAGAAAATAATCAGGTGTATTTCTTCTCATAGTTTTTTTTGGTCTGATGGGCAGTTTTAAATGAGGCAATTAAGTTAATATTCAATTTTATTAGTAACCAAATTAAGTTTAATGTTATTTTTCTTCAAAGAACTTTCAATCTAATTTTTGCAGAATTAGATTTGCAGAAGAGAAGTATTCCATGCAGTATAATCTAGGGCAGGGGTGTGCAAATTATCTGACTAGCCGGGCCACATTAAACTTTCCCGCAATTCCTGCGGGCCACAGGCAGTTTGATCAAGGAGCCAAGTATAGAAAGTGTATCTATAGCCAAGTATAACCAAGTATATAATAACGATTTTTTTG
Source organism: Tubiluchus corallicola (assembly GCA_030141605.1). Lineage (NCBI taxonomy): Eukaryota > Metazoa > Priapulida > Priapulimorpha > Priapulimorphida > Tubiluchidae > Tubiluchus > Tubiluchus corallicola. The sequence goes on from JAQGDQ010001148.1 coordinate 42,687, forward strand.
CATCCGACCTGTGTACATCATTACTACTACACTCAAGAAACTATTTTAGAAGTTATTAAAATTTATATTACAAACCATACATTTCTACTTTCAGGACAGATAGTGGTAATTCCATTACAATGCATATTAGTAATGTGTATCACACAGTCTGTGTAGTACAGTGACATTAAGCTACAACCGTCTTGTAATGGTTAATGGCATCCGATCTAGTAGAAAAAACTACCCACACTATCTTTGGGATCGTGGCACGGGCTTCAGCTGGATACACTCAATTAATCGCTCGGGCCGCACTTTCATTAGGTTGACAAATCTCTTCGCGGGCCTCAAAAATTCTCCCGGCGGGCCGCAATTTGCACACCCCTGATCTAGGGTGAACAATCACAATGTCGGCCGGACATTCGCTACTCAAGGTGATGGACAGCAGTAATAAAATATAAACTTTACGAGGTGCAAAAAAGGGGGAACACTTAGTTGTAGGAAAACTGGAGGAGATTACATCAGCTGATGTTTTCTTGTATCAAGCCACGGTTTATTTATCACGAAAACTTCACTTTAAATAGTTTAAAGCTTTGCAATGAGTTCTATAATTAAAAGGCAAAAAATGTTCTTTGCCCATAATTTTTTTGTAGTTCATTTGAATGGGACCCTGTTAGTAAAAAAACGACATTAAGCATTGAACATTATTCTTTTTATTAACAAAATTAGCTCTCTTGACTTGTCCAAACTTTTAGTTCCCAGAAAATCGACATTGAAGCTTTGGCACAGCAAGTAATAAAGTTTGCACACCTCCCATTCCGTTTCAGTGGTATTACTTTGGAATTCTTCTCCATTGAAGGGCTCGTGCGAAAATTGGTTTTACTTCTCATGGCGTAAAGTTAGCAGCATTCGTTGTGGACGCAAGGAGCAACAATAGAAATGAAAAACAACAGACGTTTTTTTAGAAGGAAATGTAATTAAAATTGCTTTAAGCTGCGTGTTTTAACTAACACCAGTGTTACACATCCAGTACTACAGTGTACTGTCTTAATTTGTTGAGAAAACGTTAGATGAATTTCACTGGCAGTTTTGTGAAAACTTTGTATGAAATGAGATCACGAAGCATAGGTGATCAATATTTTGCATTAAAATGTTTAAAATGTCAGTAGTGACGTATAAATGATACATGTCACACGTTATTGTATACAAATGGCACTTGTCAAAAGTGTTGCTTATTTTCCATATAAATGATGCTAGTTAAGAGTGTTACTTGTCAAAAGTGTTATTTAGTTTGCGTATAAATAATGCTTGTTAAGAGTGTTACTTGTCAAAAGTGTTACTTATTTTCCGTATAAATAATGCTTGTTAAGAGTGTTACTTGTCAAAAGTGTTACTTAGTTTGTCTATACATGATGCTTGTGAAGAATGTTACTTGTCAAAAGTGTTACTTAGTTTGTGTATACATGATGCTTGTGAAGAATGTTACTTGTCAAAAGTGTTACTTAGTTTGTCTATACATGATGCTTGTGAAGAATGTTACTTTTGAGTGGTTTTACTTGAATTGCTGTGACAATAATATGCTTCTTTGGGGGAATGACACATGATGTGCGTAATACAAATATGTAATTTTCATATAATTAGCTTCTTACAATGCATATTCTCGTAGTGACCACAGATATTTATATTGATAAACAATATCAGTAAATTATTAAAGTTATGGCCGTCCTTAGGAACTATTTTTTCGTAGGATGCCGATTTGACGTCAATCGCCCCCCCCCCCCCAGCCCTTTATTTAAACTTTATAGCAACTGTGACAAGTTGACATGAGAGGATAGCATATGCTGAGATGGCAGATTAGATTGAGAAGTTAAGTCGTGAGTAAGATAGTGAAAGGATGTGATAAGACTCGGCATAAAAGAGGACGGAGTCTTAGTAGCAGCATCAACTGTTGACTCTAAACCACAGTGAGACATCAACATGAAGCTGCTACTGATCTTCGCTCTAGTTGGAGCTGCCTTGGCTTTCCCAAACAGGCGTAAGTATTAAAATTTCTTTTCTAATTAAATTATTCTAACTGTTCAAATCTGTGTGCTTATTATGTAGTTTCACTTTTTGTCGATTTCACAAAAGATTTCATTAATTTGGCAGCAAATGTTTTAAATTTTATTTATATTAAAACGAGCTTAAACACTTGATTAGTGTAGTAGCTATAAAACCTTTTTCTTTCAGCAATTGTGCAGAGATTTGATGATACGAGAATTGTTGACGGTTCTCCAGCTGAGCTAGGAGAAGTGCCATGGCAGGTAAGTGTCTAAAATCTCAGTTACCGTGCAGGGAGATTACTTACTCTGAGTGAGAGATTTCAAAAACTATTCTTTTCCAGAATTATTCTTTTCCAGAAATTTTTTTCCACAAGGTTTTTTAACTGTAAGATGGTTGTTCATTTATTAACTTACAGTGGAATATTTTATTATTTAATTATGAAAGATAATTGGATTACTTCATAAATTTTAATTGTGCTTAGCTAATCATCTTTCCTCATTTGGTTGCTAAATTTTAATAATATCTACTTGTTTTATGTAATTACAGGGGTGGTTGGCTTGATGACCATTGGCCTTTTCACCACCCCATCTCCCCCATCTCTATTTGTATGTTATTTTTATTTTGTAATTTTGTTTTTTTGCAGTGAGGGAGTTTAACAAATAAATTCTGTATTCTATTCTATTGTTGTAACAGGAATGTGCACTGTGCAGTTTCGCCTTGATCACTTAGGTGTTTCTTATATCAGTGATTTATATGTTTCTTAGATGTTTCTCAGATCAATTAGATTTTTTACTGAAATTAACATAAAAACTGCAATTCCCGTTCTTGATGGATATCAGTTCTGTTTCCAGACCAAACAACTCCGATGCTCTTTGCAGTAACTTGACATTAACATTAAAACACTGTACAAGACTTTTTCGTAGACACGAAATGTTCTTCATTTTTGTCTTTGTACTTAGGGAATTTTGTTCAGACTTGGCAGTTTCATTTGTGGATGCTCTCTTCTTGATGAGCACAATGTGATCACAGCTGCCCACTGCGTTGACCCGTAAGTATAATTAAGATCAAGATTTTAGCCCTCTGGCACCGGTAATGGGGTGCAAAATTAACCCAACCGCACTCATTTCATTATATTAATATCCATTTACCAAAAACCTGACAAAAATCAAAATACATGTCATGTAGCCTTTAGCGGGTCTGTTACTTTCATTATAATATAATAATAATAATTTTTATAACTGTTTTCACTCAAGCGCCCGTATAGCGGTTATTTTGAATGTCTTCATTGTTTAATATGAAATTCATTGTTTAATATGGGGACAAAATGAGAAATAAAATCAAATGCTAAACATTTTATGATACGTACTACCGTAATTACTTTGAAATTTACCGTAGTTATGGAAAAATGGCCTACATTAGGCCTTGGAAGCCAAAGTAAGTAAAGTAACGTGACTAACTTGATAAAATGCGTTCTGACGATTTCTGTCCTGTAATTCTTCATGTGTAAATTTAATACAGCATGGACTAATACAGCAAAGTAGCCAAAGATACGAGGTAGTCTCAGACACAAACAGAAGTAGTGCAGTATTTATGGCTGGGCAGCAATCACTCTGCATGCAATTATTCTCGTGATCATGAAAACTTTCTTTGTAATTCATCATTCATTTACCTGAGTAGCAACATTGTCATTCAGACATACACTTGGCTCATCATTGCGTCATACCTAATTTATTGTACATTACAACTTAAAATAGCTCATATTTTCTCGTTTAAGGTACCATAATTCACCAACTTACTTCACGGCTGGATTTGGACGTATCACCCAGCAGCCCCAGTCTGGTGACCCCGCCAATATTCAAGTAAGTGTTGCTGATAACATTACCCTAACTATCAATACTCAATCCAATGTTGATGATATCATAACGCTAGCCATTAATATTAAAGACAATGTTGATGATAATGTTACACTAGCCATCAATATTTAAGCCAATGTTGATGATAACATTGCACTAGCTATCTATATTCCAGCTAATGTTGATGATAACATTGCACTAGCTATCTATATTCCAGCTAATGTTGTTGATAACATTGCACTAGCTATCTATATTCCAGCTAATGTTGATGATAACATTGCACTAGCTATCTATATTCCAGCTAATGTTGATGATAACATTGCACTAGCTATCTATATTCCAGCTAATGTTGATGATAACATTGCACTAGCTATCTATATTCCAGCTAATGTTGATGATAACATTGCACTAGCTATCTATATTCCAGCTAATGTTGATGATAATGTTACACTAGCCATCAATATTTAAGCCAATGTTGATGATAACATTGCACTAGCTATCTATATTCCAGCTAATGTTAACTATTTTGTTTAAACTGTAGAAATATTTTACTTTTGCCTTCTTTATTAACGATTGTCTCACCATCTGCAGTTTTACCAAGAGGAAAAAGATTGTTGTGGAAGTGAAATTATTTGTGTTTGAAAAACCAATTTGTTAGACTGTTTCAGGGCTTAACAGGTTTATTCACATAAAATTCTGTGACAATTCTGGAACAGTAAAAATTTTGACAAGGTATATTGCCATAATACCGAATAATGAACAATGACAGAAACTTCTTACCTGGATTGAAGATTTAAATGTTTTTTCAGTTTACTCGCATCTTCAGACATGAAGAATACAGCAGCTCTCAAATCTACAATGATGTTGCCATTATGCACCCAGCTTCACCGATCCAGATGACGCAGCACATGAGTGGAATCCGCTTGGCAAGCGATGACAGCATTCAATATGATGGATGGATGGGACGTACATCTGGATTTGGAAGAATCTATGGAGGTATTTTATTCATTATTCACCAAAACTGTTTAGACTGTCAGTAAGAAAAATCAAAGATGGAGTAGTACTGTCATTCAGGTTCAGGACTATTTTGACGTTTCAGCTTTTATATAATTTACATTACGAGCTGTAAGAAATCAGTAAAGTCAAAATGGACAATTAAGTCTTTTTGACCAGTTGCTTGGTCGGTTGGTTAAATGGTTAGAAAGACAATCGGCTGGTCTGGCAGTCACTCAGTCGATCTGTCTTTAGACAGGCACAAAGTTAACTAATCACTCAAACAAATTATCAACTAGTAAACTTAGCAATCATTCTGTTTCTGTTTTTCTTAAAACCACCAGCTTTATTGCAGTACTTACTGATGTCAATATTCAACTATGCTTCTTTCACAGGCGGTCCAACATCAAATGTGCTGCTAAAGGGATACGACATGCCTATATTGTCCTATGCTCAATGTCGGGCATACTGGGGTTCCTTTATTCAACCTGGAATGATTTGTGCTGGACAGGGATCGCCAACAGTTTGCAACGTAAGTATAACTTCTGCAATATTAGGATCATATGGGTTCTTATAGCAATTTGGTAAGAATGCAGAAAAGAAGGATAACGTCCCAGATTCAGTGATAGATTCAAGCTGTTGAATGCGTTTTCAGAGGTTATACATGTATCACAGGAGTCACTCCATGAGCTAAAGCACAAAAACCCTCCACATACATAAAACTTAACATAATCGTCTTGAAATTTTACATTACTAACGTACTGCCTTTTTCATACAGGGTTTGCGTCGGCAGTAACACTGTACAAAACATGTAATTTTAAACTCCCGCGTTAGAGGAAGCCATTTTGATGATAAGTCTTGAAACAAGTTTAGATAACACCGAAAAAATAATCAGAGCATTCGTAGCGCACATGTCACTAACTAAGTAAAATTTTAAATTACTGTATCTACTCAACAAAATAAAAAGTACGTTTACCAATTGGTGAAAACATTTTAAATAATTAATAATTTTCTTTTTTAGTTACCTGAAATTTTTCAAGAAGGTAATCAAAATGTTAAGTAATATAACTTTGCATTAATGGTTTTTTGGGACATCATTTAACATTTCCTTTTCTTCCCGTGATTAACGTTGTTCGTATATGACGTCATGTTTTGGCGTGGTCGGAACAGTATTGCGGAAGATTTAAATTGAAATCAAACAAAAAATCCTCTCAGCGCGAGTACGATATACGCAAAAAATTGCTAAAAAGTTATACAATTTTTCAAGGCGATTTATCTGAAACCCTTTTTCAGGTACCCATTTTCTTGTCCTTTAAGTCTGTATATCTTGTTTTATCATTGAACACTGCTATTCGTTGACAGTAAGTTAAAAATGTGATATTTTTGGTATTCACCATTAAACTTATTCAGTAATTGATTCATGCTTTGTAGGGTGACAGCGGTGGTCCACTGTGGGTAGTTGATACTGATAATCAACCAACTCTGGTCGGTGTAACCTCTTGGTCAGTTACTGGATGTCAGATCTCTGGACAAACTTATCCAGATGGATGGGCAAGAGTTTCATTCTATTACGACTGGCTTCGTGCTCACATGCAGTAAACAGCCTGACATAAACCAAAAATTTTGTTGAAAAGCAGATAAAAATAATTTTATTTTGTAAATTTTGGAAAAATTGGTATTTAAATAATTACGTCAAAATTTGTGAAGTTTCAAGCGAGACTATGTAACAATGAGAGTTTATGTAAAATGTAAATAAATTAGTTTTTGATGGTTCTGCAATAAAATAAATAATCTACATTTACTGTTTCAGTCTTTTATTTGCTTATGTATCGCACATTTAGGATTTATTAAATATCATAGCGTATCACTAATATATCACAAACCTGTCTGTACATGTACAGCACTAATTTAATTAATGGTGTAAGATACACTTGCGTTCTGTACAAAACTTTCATCAGACCACCAGAGTCAACAGTGAAACCATTCAGTGATTTTTAGAGACTTGTTACCTGAAATTCAAAATAATTTCACATGTAAGTGACCAATCAGTGATCATTAACTAAACTGCATTAAAACTGCCTGTTTTGTTATTTTTATTTAGAAAGACCCACTGTAGCTTCTGGTTTTAACTACCTATATAGTTAACATTGCAGCTATCACACTTGCATTGATAAGCAACACCTTACGCCAAGAATGATGAAAGTTTGTCTTTAAAACAAACAGCTTGAGAAGCTAAAGGCTTTCCTAATTGACTAACTAATTAATTAATATGTTGATTGATTGATTCATTCATTCATTCATTTTTATGTAATTCAGCATAAGCCATAAAAAACATACACATAAAATATTTCCAATAACCCAAAATATGGTGAAATTACTATGAAACTGATGACAAACATCAGTTTCCGCACCAAAGTTAATTAGTCATTATTAGATGTTGCAAACATGGTGTCTTTCTTAATTGTGTCATTGCATAGGTACCACCTGTGTCATTTTAAAGCAAATATAGAAAAGCTGTTACTACATGTATCTACATATGAAATAGACAGTAAGTCCGCACTTTTGTAGAGAATGAGCACAGAATACGTACAGAATGAGTTATTACATGTAATGAACTGTTATACGTGTATTTATGAGTTGTTGTTAATTTTGCTAAACAATTGTTAAGTTAATTTTTAATAAAATATTTTGCACTTCACTTAGAACTTAATATGAATCAGTCATATCAAACTAAATTAAAATATAGTAGTAGTTGTTTGTCCCAATATTTTATTGTTAAGATGTTTAAGTTGCCATTTTTCTGTTTCAGATTACAGAAGTTGCTGATGAGGGAAAAATCTTGCTGTTTTCTAGTGTCAAGCCAGTTGCCTATTTCTTCTGTTTCGTCAATATCAGTTGTTAGCAGGTGCTACATGCAAAAAAGCTCACACGGGATTACAATTACTTGAGAAGAACAGTATTTGTTCCAAACATTTAGGTAAAGATCACAACTTGTTTTCTAGTCTAAAATGAAGTATAGTACAATGTTAATAATAATGTTTCCGGTATGTCAAATCACAGAGGCAGCGCAAACGTCTTTTTCGTTTACTTATCACCTATTTGAGTGAATGTGTTCTGCCCTGTGCCTCACCTCTTTCTTTACCAAAGGAAGTATTCAAAAATTAGGTAAATGATTTCTCTAGTTATGGCGCTTCGTGATTCAAAATTTAGAAAGCATAAGCTAATATGCTTTGTCACGTTCACACAACATGTGCTTCTGTAAAGGTAGAGCGAAGACATTGAAAAAATGTTGCGTGTTAAAAATGGTTGCAACGAAGAAACACAAAATGAAGCTATTACCAAATATTTAAATAATATTTCAAGAATTAAGAGCAGAAACGACGAAATGATTTTTTTAAATTACAAACAAATGACAATAACAATGTTTAGTGACCTGCTAGATAAAATGAAAATTTCACTTGTCATACAAAAGAGTAACACCTACGTCACAGCTTGAGGGTAAATTTCGTGCATATAATATAATAATTTTTGATATCTCGCCTCTTTGGTTTGTCAATTATTATAAGGACCAGAAGAAACTTTCGATCAGATTTCCTTGAATTTCTGCCTTCTGGTACCTGTGTATCTATAAATCTTATTATGAATTCCCTGTTCCTTTCTAGGCGCCCTGTCTTCATTTCAGAATGCAGCCACAAACATCAGTTTCCGCACCAATGTTAATTATTTGTTATTAGATGTTGTAAACATGGTGTCTTTCTTAATGTGTCATTGCATAGGTACCACCTTTGTCATTTTAAAGTAAATATAGAAAAGCTGTTACTACATGTATCTACAAATGAAATAGACAGTAAGTCCATACTTTTGTAATGAATGAGCACAGAATACGTACAGAATGAGTTATTACATGTCATTAACTGTTATACATGTTTTTTTGAGTTGTTGTTAATTTTGCTAAACAATTGTTAAGTTAATTTTTAATAAAATATTTTGCACTTCACTTACAACTTAATATGAATCAGGCATATCAAACTAAAATAAAATATAGTAGTAGTTGTTTGTCCCAATATTTTATTGTTAAGATGTTTGAGTTGCCATTTTTCTGTTTCAGATTATAGAAGTTGCTTATGAGGGAAAAAACTTGCTGTTTTCTAGTGTCAACTCTGTTGCCTATTTCTTCTGTTTCGTCAATATCAGTTGTTAGCAGGTGCTACATGAAAAAAAGCTCACATAGGATTACAATTACTTGAGAAGAACAGTATTTGTTCCAAACATTTAGGTAAAGATCACAACTTGTTTTCTAGTCTAAAATGAAGTATAGTACAATGTTAATAATAATGTTTCCTGTATGTCAAATCACAGAGGCAGCGCAAACGTCTTTTTCGTTTACTTATCACCTATTTGAGTGAATGTGTTCTGCCCTGTGCCTCACCTCTTTCTTTACCAAAGGAAGTATTCAAAAATTAGGTAAATGATTTCTCTAGTTATGGCGCTTCGTGATTCAAAATTTAGAAAGCATAAGCTAATATGCTTTGTCACGTTCACACAACATGTGCTTCTGTAAAGGTAGAGCGAAGACATAGAAAAAATGTTGCGTGTTTAAAATGGTTGCAACGAAGAAACACAAAAGGAAGCTATCACCAAATATTTCAAGAATTAAGAGCAGACACGACCAAATGATTTTTTAAATTACAAGCAAATGACAATAACAATGTTTAGTGACCTGCTAGATAAAATGAAAATTTCGCTTGTCATACAAAAGAGTAAAACCAACGTCAGTGCTAGAGGATAAATTTCGTGCATATAATATAATAATTTTTGATATCCCACCTCTTTGGTTTGTCAATTATTATAAGGACCAGCAGAAACTTTCGATCAGATTTTTTTGAATTTCTACCTTCTGGTACCTGTGTATCTATAAATCTTATTATGAATTCCGTATTCCTTTCTAGGCGCTCTGTCTTCATTTCACCATGCAGCCACAAACATCAGTTTCCGCACCAATGTTAATTAGTTGTTATTAGATGTTGAAAACATGGTGTCTTTCTTAATGTGTCATTGCATAGGTACCACCTTTGTCATTTTAAAGCAAATATAGAAAAGCTGTTACTACATGTATCTACAAATGAAATAGACAGTAAGTCCGTACTTTTGTAGAGAATGAGCACAGAATACGTACAGAATGAGTTATTACATGTAATGAACTGTTATACGTGTATTTGTGAGTTGTTGTTAATTTTGCTAAACAATTTTTAAGTTAATTTTTAATAAAATATTTTGCACTTCACTTACAACTTAATATGAATCAGGCATATCAAACTAAAATAAAATATAGTAGTAGTTGTTTGTCCCAATATTTTATTGTTAAGATGTTTGAGTTGCCATTTTTCTGTTTCAGATTATAGAAGTTGCTGATGAGGGAAAAAACTTGCTGTTTTCTAGTGTCAACTCTGCTGCCTATTTCTTCTGTTTCGTCAATGGCAGTTGTTAGCAGGTGCTACAAGCAAAAAAGCTCATGTAGGCTTACTATTACTTGAGAAGAACAGTATTTGTTCGAAAGACTTACGTAAAGATCACAACTTGTTTCCTAGTCTAAAATGAAGTAAAGTACAATGTTAAAATAATGTTTCCTGTATGTCAAATCACAGAGGCAGCTCAATCGTCTTTTTCTTTACTTATCACTTCTTTGAGTGAATGTGTTCTGCCCTGTGCCTCACCTCTTTCTTTACCAAAGGGAGTATTCAAAAATTAGGTAAATGATTTCTCTAGTTATTCTCTAGTTATGGCTCTTCGTGGTTTAAAATTTAGAAAGCATAAGCTAATATGCTTTGTCATGTTCACACAACATGTGCTTCTGTAAAGGTAGAGCGAAGGCATAGAAAAAAAGTTGCGTTTAAAAATGGTTGCAATGAAGAAACACAAAAGGAAGCTATTACCAAATATTTCAAGAATTAAGAGCAGACACGACGAAATGATTTTTTTAAATTACAAGCAAATGACACAAACAATGTTTAGTGACCTGCTAGATAAAATGAAAATTTCACCTGTTAAACAAAAGAGTAATACCAACGTCAGTGCTAGAGGGTAAATTTCGTGCATATAATATAATAAATTTTGATATCCCACCTCTTTGGTTTGTCAATTATTATAAGGACCAGCAGAAACTTTCGATCAGATTTTTTTGAATTTCTACCTTCTGGTACCTGTGTATCTATAAATCTTATTATGAATTCCGTATTCCTTTCTAGGCGCTCCGTCTTCATTTCACCATGCAGCCACAAACATCAGTTTCCGCACCAAAGTTAATTAGTCATTATTAGATGTTGCAAACATGGTGTCTTTCTTAATTGTGTCATTGCATAGGTACCACCTGTGTCATTTTAAAGCAAATATAGAAAAGCTGTTACTACATGTATCTACATATGAAATAGACAGTAAGTCCGCACTTTTGTAGAGAATGAGCACAGAATACGTACAGAATGAGTTATTACATGTCATTAACTGTTATACATGTTTTTTTGAGTTGTTGTTAATTTTGCTAAACAATTGTTAAGTTAATTTTTAATAAAATATTTTGCACTTCACTTACAACTTAATATGAATCAGGCATATCAAACTAAATTAAAATATAGTAGTAGTTGTTTGTCCCAATATTTTATTGTTAAGATGTTTAAGTTGCCATTTTTCTGTTTCAGATTACAGAAGTTGCTGATGAGGGAAAAATCTTGCTGTTTTCTAGTGTCAAGCCAGTTGCCTATTTCTTCTGTTTCGTCAATATCAGTTGTTAGCAGGTGCTACATGCAAAAAAGCTCACATGGGATTACAATTACTTGAGAAGAACAGTATTTGTTCCAAACATTTAGGTAAAGATCACAACTTGTTTTCTAGTCTAAAATGAAGTATAGTACAATGTTAATAATAATGTTTCCTGTATGTCAAATCACAGAGGCAGCGCAAACGTCTTTTTCGTTTACTTATCACCTATTTGAGTGAATGTGTTCTGCCCTGTGCCTCACCTCTTTCTTTACCAAAGGAAGTATTCAAAAATTAGGTAAATGATTTCTCTAGTTATGGCGCTTCGTGATTCAAAATTTAGAAAGCATAAGCTAATATGCTTTGTCACGTTCACACAACATGTGCTTCTGTAAAGGTAGAGCGAAGACATTGAAAAAATGTTGCGTGTTAAAAATGGTTGCAACGAAGAAACACAAAATGAAGCTATTACCAAATATTTCAAGAATTAAGAGCAGACACGACCAAATGATTTTTTAAATTACAAGCAAATGACAATAACAATGTTTAGTGACCTGCTAGATAAAATGAAAATTTCACTTGTCATACAAAAGAGTAACACCTACATCACAGCTTGAGGGTAAATTTCGTGCATATAATATAATAATTTTTGATATCCCACCTCTTTGGTTTGTCGATTATTATAAGGACCAGAAGAAACTTTCGATCAGATTTCCTTGAATTTCTACCTTCTGGTACCTGTGTATCTATAAATCTTATTATGAATTCCCTATTCCTTTCTAGGCACTCTGTCTTCATTTCACCATGCAGCCACAAACATCAGTTTCCGCACCAATGTTAATTAGTTGTTATTAGATAATGAAAACATGGTGTCTTTCTTAATGTGTCATTGCATAGGTACCACCTTTGTCATTTTAAAGCAAATATAGAAAAGCTGTTACTACATGTATCTACAAATGAAATAGACAGTAAGTCCGTACTTTTGTAGAGAATGAGCACAGAATACGTACAGAATGAGTTATTACATGTAATGAACTGTTATACGTGTATTTATGAGTTGTTGTTAATTTTGCTAAACAATTTTTAAGTTAATTTTTAATAAAATATTTTGCACTTCACTTACAACTTAATATGAATCAGGCATATCAAACTAAAATAAAATATAGTAGTAGTTGTTTGTCCCAATATTTTATTGTTAAGATGTTTGAGTTGCCATTTTTCTGTTTCAGATTATAGAAGTTGCTTATGAGGGAAAAAACTTGCTGTTTTCTAGTGTCAACTCTGTTGCCTATTTCTTCTGTTTCGTCAATGGCAGTTGTTAGCAGGTGCTACATGCAAAAAAGCTCACATAGGTTTACTATTACTTGAGAAGAACAGTATTTGTTCCAAAGACTTACGTAAAGATCACAAGTTGTTTCCTAGTCTAAAATGAAGTAAAGTACATTGTTAATAATAATGTTTCCTGTGTGTCAAATCACAGAGGCAGCGCAAACGTCTTTTTCGTTTATTTATCACTTCTTTGAGTGAATGTGTTCTGCCCTGTGCCTCACCTCTTTCTTTACCAAAGGAAGTATTCAAAAATTAGGTAAATCATTTCTCTAGTTATTCTCTAGTTATGGCTCTTCGTGGTTCAAAATTTAGAAAGCATAAGCTAATATCCTTTGTCATGTTCACACAACATGTGCTTCTGTAAAGGTAGAGCGAAGGCATAGAAAAAAAAGTTGCGTTTAAAAATGGTTGCAATGAAGAAACACAAAAGGAAGCTATTACCAAATATTTAAATAATATTTCAAGAATTAAGAGCAGACACGACGAAATGATTTTTTTAAATTACAAACAAATGACAATAACAATGTTTAGTGACCTGCTAGATAAAATGAAAATTTCACTTGTCATACAAAAGAGTAACACCTACGTCACAGCTTGAGGGTAAATTTCGTGCATATAATATAATAATTTTTGATATCTCGCCTCTTTGGTTTGTCAATTATTATAAGGACCAGAAGAAACTTTCGATCAGATTTCCTTGAATTTCTGCCTTCTGGTACCTGTGTATCTATAAATCTTATTATGAATTCCCTGTTCCTTTCTAGGCGCCCTGTCTTCATTTCACCATGCAGCCACAAACATCAGTTTCCGCACCAATGTTAATTATTTGTTATTAGATGTTGTAAACATGGTGTCTTTCTTAATGTGTCATTGCATAGGTACCACCTTTGTCATTTTAAAGTAAATATAGAAAAGCTGTTACTACATGTATCTACAAATGAAATAGACAGTAAGTCCATACTTTTGTAATGAATGAGCACAGAATACGTACAGAATGAGTTATTACATGTCATTAACTGTTATACATGTTTTTTTGAGTTGTTGTTAATTTTGCTAAACAATTGTTAAGTTAATTTTTAATAAAATATTTTGCACTTCACTTACAACTTAATATGAATCAGGCATATCAAACTAAAATAAAATATAGTAGTAGTTGTTTGTCCCAATATTTTATTGTTAAGATGTTTGAGTTGCCATTTTTCTGTTTCAGATTATAGAAGTTGCTGAGGAGGGAAAAAATTGCTGTTTTCTAGTGTCAAGTCAGTTGCCTATTTCTTCTGTTTCGTCAATATCAGTTGTTAGCAGGTGCTACATGAAAAAAAGCTCACATAGGATTACAATTACTTGAGAAGAACAGTATTTGTTCCAAACATTTAGGTAAAGATCACAACTTGTTTTCTAGTCTAAAATGAAGTATAGTACAATGTTAATAATAATGTTTCCTGTATGTCAAATCACAGAGGCAGCGCAAACGTCTTTTTCGTTTACTTATCACCTATTTGAGTGAATGTGTTCTGCCCTGTGCCTCACCTCTTTCTTTACCAAAGGAAGTATTCAAAAATTAGGTAAATGATTTCTCTAGTTATGGCGCTTCGTGATTCAAAATTTAGAAAGCATAAGCTAATATGCTTTGTCACGTTCACACAACATGTGCTTCTGTAAAGGTAGAGCGAAGACATAGAAAAAATGTTGCGTGTTTAAAATGGTTGCAACGAAGAAACACAAAAGGAAGCTATCACCAAATATTTCAAGAATTAAGAGCAGACACGACCAAATGATTTTTTAAATTACAAGCAAATGACAATAACAATGTTTAGTGACCTGCTAGATAAAATGAAAATTTCGCTTGTCATACAAAAGAGTAAAACCAACGTCAGAGCTTGAGGGTAAATTTCGTGCATATAATATAATAATTTTTGATATCCCACCTCTTTGGTTTGTCAATTATTATAAGGACCAGCAGAAACTTTCGATCAGATTTTTTTGAATTTCTACCTTCTGGTACCTGTGTATCTATAAATCTTATTATGAATTCCGTATTCCTTTCTAGGCGCTCTGTCTTCATTTCACCATGCAGCCACAAACATCAGTTTCCGCACCAATGTTAATTAGTTATTATTAGATGTTGTAAACATGGTGTCTTTCTTAATTGTGTCATTGCATAGGTACCACCTTTGTCATTTTAAAGCAAATATAGAAAAGCTGTTACTACATGTATCTACAAATGAAATAGACAGTAAGTCCATACTTTTGTAGAGAATGAGCACAGAATACGTACAGAATGAGTTATTACATGTAATGGACTGTTATACGTGTATTTATGAGTTGTTGTTAATTTTGCTAAACAATTTTTAAGTTAATTTTTAATAAAATATTTTGCACTTCACTTACAACTTAATATGAATCAGGCATATCAAACTAAAATAAAATATAGTAGTAGTTGTTTGTCCCAATATTTTATTGTTAAGATGTTTGAGTTGCCATTTTTCTGTTTCAGATTATAGAAGTTGCTGATGAGGGAAAAAACTTGCTGTTTTCTAGTGTCAACTCTGTTGCCTATTTCTTCTGTTTCGTCAATGGCAGTTGTTAGCAGGTGCTACATGCAAAAAAGCTCACATAGGCTTACTATTACTTGAGAAGAACAGTATTTGTTCCAAACACTTACGTAAAGATCACAAGTTGTTTCCTAGTCTAAAATGAAGTAAAGTACAATGTTAATAATAATGTTTCCTGTGTGTCAAATCACAGAGGCAGTGCAAACGTCTTTTTCGTTTATTTATCACCTATTTGAGAGAATGTGTTCTGCCCTGTGCTTCACGTCTTTCTTTACCAAATGAAGTATTCAAAAATTAGGTAAATGATTTCTCTAGTTATTCTCTACTTATGGCGCTTCGTGGTGCAAAATTTAGAAAGCATAAGCTAATATGCTTTGTCACGTTCGCACAACATGTGCTTCTGTAAAAGTTGAGCGAAGGCATAGAAAAAATGTTGCGTGTTAAAATGGTTGCAACGAAGAAACACAAAAGGAAGCTATTACCAAATATTTCAAGAATTAAGAGCAGACACGACGAAATGATTTTTTTAAATTACAAGCAAATGACGCCAACAATGTTTAGTGACCTGTTAGATAAAATGAAAATTTCACTTGTCATACAAAAGAGTAATACTTACATCAGATCTTGAGGGTAAATTACGTGCATATAATGTAATAATTTTTGATATCCCACCTCTTTGGTTTGTCAATTATTATAAGGACCAGAAGAAACTTTCTATAAGCTTTCTATGAATTTCTACCTTCTGGTACCTGTGTATCTATAAATCTTATTGTGAATTCCCTATTCCTTTCTAGGCGCTCTGTCTTCATTTCACCATGCAGCCACAAACATGAGTTTCTGCACCAATGTTAATTAGTTGTTATTAGATGTTGTAAACATGGTGTCTTTTTTAATTGTGTCATTGCATAGGTACCACCTTTGTCATTTTAAAGCAAATATAGAAAAGCTGTTACTACATGCATCTACATATGAAATAGACAGTAAGACCATACTTTTATAGAGAATGAGCACAAAATACCTACAGAATGAGTTATTACATGTAATGGACTGTTATACGTGTATTTATGAGTTGTTGTTAATTTTGCTAAACAATTTTTAAATTAATTTTTAATAAAATATTTTGCACTTCACTTACAACTTAATATGAATCAGGCATATCAAACTAAAATAAAATATAGTAGTAATTGTTTGTCCC
>JAQGDQ010002139.1:0-2500 GCA_030141605.1 Tubiluchus corallicola
TAAAGTAAATAGTGTAAATTTAATGAGTGAAATTTATGTAATGTAAAGCATGTTTCTGTTAATTGTGTCATGTCAAATATACATATAGTTTAAAATATGTCATGTAAATTTTAATATACTTTTGTAATATTGTTTTGTAAAAATATTTTAATATGGTGTTTGTAAATATGTTCATTTATTGTATACAATTAGGCCTTAGTTTTGCACTTTAGTTTTTTTTTAGTCTGCACTGGACGCATTTGTCTTGAACAGTGTTGTTATTTTAAAATTACGCTGAGGATTACTCAATTTTATTATAATGAGTGAACCATTTTAATGACAAATAAAGAATTAATATATATATATATTCTGAGCGCCACGTTTCAATAAAGCGAAGCACATTAAACAGAGTCATGACGTCATAAAACATGGAAAAATTATGAGAAAAACAATCATTTGTTTACCAAACCGACAACTCTACTCCATATAGCATCTGTACAAGATCTCTAAGACAAGCTCATGACCGTAATACAATAAGCCTTTTTACAGTTCCAGCGATTGATGATGATCGTGAGAAGGTCAAAGGTCAAGTGTAAAAGACAATGCATTTGTGTACGCTTGACAACGCTTCGCAGCCTAAGCTGTTGTAATAGTAACAGTTTTAACAGCTAGCTAGAACCTTACCTAGTTCATTTTTACTTGTTCCCAAAAGCAAGATCCTGCTAGTAAATCACTCTACGCACAAATTAGTGCATAATAATTAATAAATCCTTTCACAGAAACTGCATCTCCGGTACCCAGTGGTCAGATTTAGGCATCACTGGGTATCAAGTATCAAACTTGGCACCCAGCCAACATGTTAACTTATGTAATAATTGTTATATAATAATTAAACTGGTTGTTATGAAATTTGGAGAATACTACTACTACTACTACTACTACCACCACCACCACCACCACTACTACTATTACGATTAAAAGCCCTTCTAGAAAACAAAATATTGTTGTCAACATCTTGTTCAAGAAAACGTTCTCTCGTTTATAGGTTGCGATTGAGTCGCACAGTTTAGCTCTGACACACAACTACTACAATATTTACCAAAATCACATTTACTTGAAGGCACAAGCGATAGATGGCAGCATCTTCAGTAGACGTTATGTGGTAACTTGTGCTGTGACTGATGAAGAATATAATCAGATAAAAATGTAAGAGTTAGGAAAACATAGCGACTATAACAAATAGTGTGTCAATACGGCTTTACTGGTCTTTAGTCAAAGTTTATTTCATTTCATTTCTTTATTTAAATTAAAGGAAAACAACATGATTTTTCACATGCTACCTCAGTACACATTTCAAGAACAATAATACTGCAGAAGCGTTTCTGATAATTAAATAATAGAATAAAATCTTAATTATTGGCGGGCGAACCCAATTATTGATGACATCACAAACTAACATAATTTTCTATAGCAAAAATATTCCACGAGCGTGTTGCACGTGTTTGCGAAAGTGAAATTAAAGTTCAGTGCTGCTGTATGTGATTCAGTGTGTTGTATTAAAACTAGGCAAGTTTTAAGATAAAAATTCAAATTTCAAATTTACCGCTGTGCTCACGCATGAGCTGTTGAACGTGTGTAGTTCGTCACTAACTAGCTCATCTAAACTGAGAGGTACCGCACCTGTTTTTTGTGCGATGCGTTTCTGAAATGCAGGCGCTAGTGCCCGTTTAACTAACGAATGGTGAAATGCATGTAACAGCGAAGAACTAGTGACGCGAACGTGAAATTGTGTTTGTGTGGTAATAATTCTTTCACATGAGTCATTTTTAAAAAAAATAGTATGCTTCCTTTTCTGTATTTTAAAGAGCAGATTTGTTTGACCTGCAGTTTAAGATTGGGTCCGGTTTTGCTTTAAGTTGTATTTGTTAAAGTACTTTAATTTCACTTACGTAATGTTTCAAAGTACATAAATAAATTGAACCAAGCCACGTGATCTGTGTGGAGTAATTAGCATCAGAAATGGTTTGAAACGTGTGATGTGACGACCTAAAGCCAGCTAGAATCTGACATGTGTCATGATGTATGAAAATGTGTGAATGTGACGACCTAAAGCCAGCTAGAATCTGACATGTGTCATGATGTATGAAAATGTGTGGATGTGACGACCTAAAGCCAGCTAGAATCTGACATGTGTCATGATGTATGAAAATGTGTGAATGTGACGACCTAAAGCCAGCTAGAATCTGACATGTGTCATGATGTATGAAAATGTGTGGATGTGACGACCTAAAGCCAGCTAGAATCTGACATGTGTCATGATGTATGAAAATGTGTGAATGTGACGACCTAAAGCCAGCTAGAATCTGACATGTGTCATTATGTATGAAAATGTGTGAATGTGACGACCTAAAGCCAGCTAGAATCTGACATGTGTCATGATGTATGAAAATGTGTGAATGTGACGACCTAAAGCCAGCTAGAATCTGACATGTGTCATGATGTATGAAAATGTGTGGATGTG
>JAQGDQ010002139.1:7500-13502 GCA_030141605.1 Tubiluchus corallicola
CAAGAATTTTTTCTAAAATGTGACGCCTCTCAACCTAGTCAGCCCAATGGTTAGAACGCCCCTTAACGTAACGTAACGTAACGTAACGTAATGATTCAGGTTGTCAATAAACACGACTTAAATCGAATTGCTTTGCATTTTTCAAGGTGTTCAATTGGGCGGTTTCTGTCTATCAAGCAACGAATGTATGTTTTTTGATGATGACGAGGTAAGATTCGGACGACTCTGTGACTCGAACTCCAACATTTGTGTATGCCGTCCGGGCGTTAGTAAAACTCAGCGCAATAAAGCTGACATCCCATAGGAATAGATAATAGAGTTTGTTATACATGAGATATTTTACAAATAAAGGCACAGATATTATTTCATTTTAAACGAAGACCGGACGATTGTTTAGACTCAATCTCATTTTAATTTACTGTCCAAAATATACATTTTCTTGCCTATAAAAGTTAACAGTTGTTTCTTATATTTGAATAATTAGCTTAGAAAGTTAATTAACTGTAACAGAAAACAGCTATTGCTTACGTCAGAAACTAACCACAGTTTGTGCAATGGCGGGCGTCTTTCCTTCGTATCAAGCACATTTGCATAGGTGTTACAGTACTGTTTAAGGTCTGGTGTCACGAAAAATAGGCTGTACATCATATGACGTCAGAAACTAACACAGCAGTTCATGATCATGTTTGTCACGGTACCACCTTCTATTTGTCGGCCACACGAATGTGACAAAAAGGCGCCGCTGACAATCTTACTAGATTCACTGAGCCGCGCGTAGCTTTGAAAGTTTAACGAAATTTGAGTATCCGAGGTAATTATTATTTTATCTAAGTTTTGATTTACAAAAAGCTATTGTAGCTTTCAACATTTTAGAGCATTTTTTATTCTGAACTAGTGTTTACACAATCATCCGGTTTTCCTTTAAATATAATTTTATTACGCGGTTCGAATGAGAAAGTTTCAACAACTAATGCGCGGACACTCCCCGTTTAGTAAGTACAACAACTTTTACTAACTTATATATACAAATATATATATAAACAATACTTACAAAGTTACTATACTTATCTAGTGTAAGTAGATACTAAAGCAAGTGATAAATATTTAGATATTTAGGTTGTACACTAAACTTGTTTATGGCATAAACATGCATCTTGATTATGTAAATGAATTAATTCGATATTTAAAACATCTGTACACAATCAAATATTTTACAATTTATGTACAAAACTTAGATTCTCATCTCCCTGGAGTAAGAAATTTATGATATTTCTCACAACCGAATTTGTAAATTCATAATCATAATCAAACTAACAAGCTCTCAATTCTTAGTTCTCGCTCCATTTCATCTTTCATTCACTAACCCCCCCCCCCCATTTTTATGTATATATTATCATTACTTCAATTATTAATCATTTCTTTAAGATTTCCACGTACAGTTTGGCCTGTCAAGCTATGCTTTCAGGCTCAAACTGTATGCATCAAAATTACTCTGTAATGTAATTTGCACATGTATATGCTGCATAAGAATCTCTTTTGTAATTTCTGGATAATATTGCATTTATATTTATATTTACTTAAGTGAAATTATCTGTATTTTTATTATAACTGTTAGATGCAGAGTGGAAATAAATAAACTTATAACTTAAACTTAAAGCTCGTTAAACATATTATTACTTGGTATCATGCAGTTTGAACAATTAGAAAAAAGGGTTCATATGTTTCAATAGAGGCAATGCAAGAACAGTAAGGTGATACTAGATTTGATTTTTTATTTAATATTTTATTTCAAACTTTACAAAGTTCATATACACATCACAAATTAATACAAATAATACAATAAATCATGACACACAACAATAACACAAATAACAATTAACGATATAACAAACTACGCCAATGACATCTAATTACAGAAGTAAAGTTTGCATCACTGTTTAAACTGTTCTTGCATATAAAATTTTCACTCTTATTCAGCCTGACGTGTAAACTGTATGCACACTTTCTGTGAATCACATCAAAATAAATAACATTAAGTCTAGTATAAATATATCTTGCGCTGGTATCATATGAAAAGTTAAACAGCTTCCGTGTTGATACATTATATGCAACCTTGAGTTTGCTAAGATTGTAAGAATGAAAATGTCTCCAAGTGGACATACAATAAAAAGTAGTGCAGTAAGCATTAAACAATTGTCTCTTCACGTTAACTAGAGAACCATCATTATTTTTACAATTTTTAACTGACAGATCTTAAACTAGCTGACTAAATCCTATGCACAGATATTATATTATATGTTGCATATATAGTTATATAGGTATTATGTTGCATACTACAGCTATATATATATATATATATTTAATAAAATTGAATAAAATTTTACACCTAAGTATAATCCGTTTATAGCAAGGCATGTTATAACGAGACTCCGGTTAATACGAACAAATTTCAACTTTGAACTCGTTATAGGCGGATTATATATATATACCTAATACCTATACCTAATATTTAATAGGCACTGTATAATACGTAATACAAGCCATGTGTGCACGTGAAAAAATTACTATACAAAGGTTACTGTGGAAGGTTTACTCCTCTACACATGGCCGTTGGGTCACTTGACCTTCTCCGCCCTCTAGCCGTTGGCTGCTTGTGCAGCTCCTCCGCCTAGTGTCGAGATACAGTGTGGGCATCCCGTAAGCCTACAGCACCTGGCATTCCTAGGCGGTCACCCATCCAAGTACTAACCAGGCTCTACGTTGCTTAACTCAGGTGGTCAGACGAAAACCGGTGTTTTCTGTTTCCAACGTGATATGACCGTAGTCTAAACTCTAAAATAATATATATATATATACAAACGTTTCAACCGCAATCAGCTGTGATCATCAGTAAGACACTATAGAAACAACAAACAGTTTATAATGGCAGAGCTTACAGTATTCAATATTTTAAAGTGTAGATTGTTTTGACCTACAGTTTAAGATTGGATCCCTGCTTTGCTTTAAAGTTTTTAACAACAGTTATCTTGATTTAATAATGAATGCTTTTAAGTTCCTATATAAATTGAATAAGACGAACATTTGTTAACTTGCTGTGATGCTTCTTCAATGAATCACACGTCCAGGGACATGATTCTGCTCACCTCCCAATGCCAGGACTCCCTACTCGCTGCAATGCCCCAAGTGGATTTATCTCTAAGGATCAATTCTGAAGTGTTTAAATCTTTCTGTGCAAAATCTAAGTATGTTAACATTTGTCCTCCTGCAGGTTTTTTAGCTGGTTCTATGGCTTGTTGAAGAGCTATCTTCACTGGAATATCATCAGGTAGTCTAAGCATATGCCTAATTAATCTCAAACGGCGTCTTTTTATTTTTCTTGTCCAAGGTTCTTCTTTTATTTTTTCATACAGATCTTTGTTTGAAATTTTCTTTCGCCATCTAATACCCAAAATGTTTCTGTAATTTCGCCTTTGAAACGCATCGATTTCAGCTTTATGATTTGCTTTTAATGTCGAGAGCTCAGAGTTATACACAAATACTTGCTGTGATTATTGAAGCGTCAATATGTCAAGATGGCGCTGACAATTCATTACGTCATCATCTGATTAAAATTATATGGAAATTCGTCTGACAGCAGGCAGTGATGTTAACAGAACATGCTACATTGTCCTTACATTACACCTACATACAGTTAATAACCGATATTTAATGAATTGATAAAAGCTGACGACCTGTGGTTAAACGATTGCTTCAATGCGTCCCCTCCCCAAATGCCAACTGTTACTCAGCGTGTGGCATGGTCGTTTCACTCCAAACGCTGTTTTTTTCTGCAAAATAGAGTGTAAAATAACATTAGTCTGTCAGAGGTATGAATTTAAATGTGACATGTAATTTGACTGTATAACATGTGACAGACAAAGACGCGTTTATACTGTATATTACAGCCCACGTAGCTTTTTCTTTGGAGCTGGCAAATGTTTGTCTGTTTTGTTAACAGTTATTCTACTTAAAACCACGTTTAAGCATAAAAACTTAAACCTTTTTGATGTAAAATTTCTTTTTATGTTTACCTAAACTGGTGTCGAAATTTGGCTACAGTATATGTAATGTATACTGCCTACACATTTTAGTTAATTATTCACTAAATTTCTTTTTACGTTTATCTAAACTGGTGTGGAAATTTGGCTACAGTATATGTAATGTATATTACCTACACATTTTAGCAAATTATTCACAAAATTTCTTTTTACGTTTATCTAAACTGGTGTGGAAATTTGGCTACAGTATATGTAATGTATACTGCCTACATATTTTAGGAAATTATTCACAAAATTTCTTTTTACGTTTACCTAAACTGGTGTGGAAATTTGGCTACAGTATATGTAATGTATATTGCCTACATATTTTAGGAAATTATTCACAAAATTTCTTTTTACGTTTATCTAAACTGGTGTGGAAATTTGGCTACAGTATATGTAATGTATATTACCTACATATTTTAGGAAATTATTCACAAAATTTCTTTTTACGTTTACCTAAACTGGTGTCGAAACTTGGCTACAGTATATGTAATGTATATCACCTACATATTTTAGGAAATTATTAAAAAAATTTCTTTTTACGTTTATCTAAACTGGTGTCGAAATTTGGCTACAGTATATGTAATGTATATCACCTACATATTTTAGGAAATTATTCACAAAATTTCTTTTTACGTTTATCTAAACTGGTGTCGAAATTTGGCTACAGTATATGTAATGTATATTACCTACATATTTTAGGAAATTATTCACAAAATTTCTTTTTACGTTTACCTAAACTGGTGTCGAAATTTGGCTACAGTATATGTAATGTATATCACCTACATATTTTAGGAAATTATTCACAAAATTTCTTTTTACGTTTATCTAAACTGGTGTCGAAATTTGGCTACAGTATATGTAATGTATATTACCTACATATTTTAGGAAATTATTCACAAAATTTCTTTTTACGTTTATCTAAACTGGTGTCGAAACTTGGCTACAGTATATGTAATGTATATTACCTACATATTTTAGGAAATTATTCACAAAATTTCTTTTTACGTTTATCTAAACTGGTGTCGAAACTTGGCTACAGTATATGTAATGTATATTACCTACATATTTTAGGAAATTATTCACAAAATTTCTTTTTACGTTTACCTAAACTGGTGTGGAAATTTGGCTACAGTATATACAATGTATATCACCCACATAAATTATTTGAATCAAAATAATCTTTGCATGGGGCTGTGCCTGCTTTTATAAAGCGGTGCTTATCAAAAACCCCTCTCTTTTCGTGTTTTTTCGGTCATCACTAAATCGAATACAAGAGATTAACACGGGAGAGAATAATTCCTACGTTCAGCGCCCACTGAGAGAGACCTCAATTGATACGTAGTTAATAATGGTTAATACTTGTACGTCTAAGTCGATGTAGTCAAAGCGTGAAAGGCCATCACAGAAGCGAAACTGTTGGCTTATGAAATATGTAACAATACTTCATTCAAACCCTCCCTAAACGACTGGTGCCCCACGGATCTCGGCGGCCAATCATGTTAGACCTATTAGAGATCATAATTGCTCCCCCTTGTGTGAGAAATGTAGAAAGTATATGTCGAGGTATGTTCTTTGTTTGAGAGTTTTTAGATACAACTGTAACACAGTTTTCTCGCGCATAGTACTATAAGTTATGTACAATGAATAACCGCTCTTTGAAATTATGAATTACATTTTAGCTAAGAAACAGCGTAAATGTTTGAAAATAACTGATGCTGATATTCATTAATGGGGGACATTCACGCGTTTGCTAATGGTGGACATTCACGCGTTTGCTAATGATGGACATTCACGCGTTTGCTTTGATTTTTGTATTTGTAAAAAAATGCTAGCGTTATAATTCTGTACTGTTTGATTTTTTGAGAAAACATTGATGAATTTTTTTATTTTACAATTTGACCATTTTGTTCGCAAACTGCC
>JAQGDQ010001475.1:0-32500 GCA_030141605.1 Tubiluchus corallicola
GAAATCTTCGTCAAGATAATTGCTCATATGACTAATAGTAACATTACTTACAGGGTGGTTGATTTTGGTAACTTTTAGTTTTTCGCCACCCTTTCACCAATCACTTGAACATCATTAACTCAGATAATTTATTCATTTAATAACCTTTTCACTTTATATCATATTATCATTTCATGCTCTGTGTTTATCTTGTAAAAACGGTGATAAATAAAGATACTTACTTTACTTTGTTTACTGACTTACTTACTTGCTTGCTTGCTTACTTACTTACTTACTTACTTACTTACTTACTTACTTACTTACTTACTTACTTACTTACTTACTTACTTACTTACTTACTTACTTACTTACTTATTTACTTACTTATTTACTTACTTACTTACTTACTTACTTACTTACTTACTTTCTTACTTACTTACTTACTTACTTACTTTCTTACTTACTTACTTACTAAACAAAATTACGTAATGATATTTAAGATGAGATGATTAAGCTGATCAGTTACAGCAGGGGTGTGCAAATTATCTGACTAGACGGTCCACATTAAACTTTCCCACAATTCCTGTGGGCCACAGGCAGTTTGATCAAGGAGCGAAGTACAGAAAGGCCTAATAACGATTTTTTTGCATCCGACCTGCGTACATCATTAGTACTACACTCAAAAAACTATTTCAGAAGTTATTAAAATTTATATTACAAACCATATATTTCTACTTTCAGGACAGATAGTGGTAATTTCATTACAATGCATATTACTAATGTGTATCACACAGTCTGTGTAGTACAGTGACATTAAGCTACAACCGTCTTGTAAGGGTTAATGGCATCCGATCTAGTAGAAAAAACTACCCGCATTATCTTTGGGATTGTGGCACGGACTTCAGCGGGATACACTCAATTAATCGCCCGGGCCGCACTTTCATTAGGTTGACAAATCTCTTCGCGGGCCGCACAAATTCTCTCGGCGGGCCGCAAGTGGCCCGCGGGCCGCAATTTGCACACCCCTGAGTTACAGGGATGACAATGACAAATCGCAAAAAACTCTGAAACAGGCCGGGGGTTACTTGCGGCCCCCTTGGAGCCAGCAACAAATTGCAATTTTGGGACAATAGAGAGCCTCTAAGTGGACTTAAAATATCAATTACCTTGTTTCATGCATAATTTAAAATACCCAACTATCAAGGATACATGATACCTAATTTTCTCAAAAACGTCAATGTACTGGCCGCTCCCATGCAAAAGTATATAAAAACTGTCTGCAATTGACACAAATAACTCCGATATGAAAAGGGTATCGACTAGGAGATAAAGTAATTGATTGAACGTTTACAAGACACATAACAATAGATCATACCTAGTTATCAGGGCCCCAGGATGTTCCTCAACAAGGAACCTACGGGAGATAACATAGCGCTAGGTATACCAACCAAACATAATACTGGTTGGCAAAAATTCTTTAAACTTCAGAAAAACACAATTAGAATTAGTAAGTAAGTAAGAAAGTAAGTAAGTAAGTAAGTAAGTAAGTAAGTAAGTAAGTAAGTAAGTAAGTAAGTAAGTAAGTAAGTAAGTAAGTAAGTAAGTAAGTAAGAAAGTAAGTAAGTAAGTAAGTAAGTAAGTAAGAAAGTAAGTAAGTAAGTAAGTAAGTAAGTAAGTAAGTAAGTAAGTAAGTAAGTAAGTAAGTAAGTAAGTAAGTAAGTAAGTAAGTAAGTAAGTAAGTAAGTAAGTAAGTAAGTAAGTAAGTAAGTAAGTAAGTATCTTTATTTATCACCTTTTTTACAAGAAAAACACAGAGCATGAAACGATAATATGATACAAAGTGACAAGATTATTAAATGAATAAATTAACTGAGTTAATGATGTTCAAGTGATTGGTGAAAGGGTGGCGAAAAACTAAAAGTTACCAAAGTCAACCACCCCGTAAGTTACCAAAGTCAACCACCCTGAAAGTAATGTTCCTATTAGTCATATGAGCAATTATCTTGACGAAGATTTCAGAATAAGGTGTGATAAATGGAGCATGAAGTTTACATATGGAGCATAACCAAGTTGCTTAAGTAAGTAAAGGAATAGTGAGTGTACTAAGATAAAACTATTGAGAAATTAGAAGTAGAATAGAATATTTCTACCTAATTGAGAATTGGGGAGAAGGCAATGTAATATGTTCGTTAATGAATTATGTAAATGGTACAGATTATGCAAAACAAGGCATTATTAATAAATCTTTAGAACTGATGTCAACATAGCACAATCTATTATCTTTCTTCCTACCATTTTCACTAACACATCCTTCTACCCTTCCTGTGTGATCTAACCTTTCTCCCAGTTCTTTTTTTGTTCACTCATCCATTCATTTTATCGGGTTCACATGACAGTGGGCTTATACAAGCCTTTGCTTCTCTAGCCCACTGCAGTACAATTATTCTTTTATGATAACGATAGCGTATGAAACGTAATAATTTGATACAGTATGACGTAATAATTTTGATGTTACTGTGCATTTAATTTCATTATATTGTACTGAATGTGATAATAATAAACTAAAAAACTAACTAAACTAACAAAGATAGATAAGAATAAACACTGTGCATTCAAAAATGCTGCACAGGTGCATTTCTCGACATGTGCAAAGGTTGTAAGACAACAAATACTAACCGTCACACAGATAGACAAGTCCAAGCACACGGCGCACTACATCAGGCCCTGGTGCGTTGCAAAAGCCATCTACGTACTCCAGCATATACCAAGTGAAATTGCAGAAATTTTTGCCAATGCAATGCTTGAGAAAAGTTTTTAGATTATCTGCGTTTAGCACATTAGCCCAGAAATAAACTGTTAGTCCGGTGTAAACCTGTGTCACCGACGGTTTATTATATGGGCATGTTCTGCTGGTGCCTGCAGGAGTACCGCAAACCGTATCATCTTCATTACGTCCATAATAAACAGCTGGAACTTCTGGATCATGAGATGTGGGCTGAACATAATATGTTGCACCTGAACAGTAAAGTGTATGAGACTCATTATCACAAGCTTTTGGGCTAGGATCTGACAGGTCTTCAACATATACATTGATGAACCGAAATATGTCACCTGGAACGAATAAAAATACAATGATAAATATAGTATATAAAATCACTAAAACAATAAAATAAATTACCGTATATACGTGTGTACAAGTCGGCCTTATGTACAAGTCGATGTGCATTTTAAGACCAAAAATTTGCATCATTTTATATATTACCTGTGTACAAGTCAACCTTATGTACAAGTCGATGTGCATTTTAAGACCAAAAATTGCATCATTTTATATATTACCTGTGTACAAGTCGACCTTATGTACAAGTCGGTGTGCATTTTAAGACCAAAAATTGCATCATTTTATATATTACCTGTGTACAAGTCAACCGTATGTACAAGTCGGTGTGCATTTTAAGACCAAAAATTGCATCATTTTATATATTACCTGTGTACAAGTCGACCTTATGTACAAGTCGGTGTGCATTTTAAGTCCAAAAATTGCATCATTTTATATAGTACCTGTGTACAAGTCGACCTTATGTACAAGTCGGTGTGCATTTTAAGACCAAAAAATTGCATCATTTTATATATTACCTGTGTACAAGTCGGTGTGCATTTTAAGTCCAAAAATTGCATCATTTTATATAGTACCTGTGTACAAGTCGACCTTATGTACAAGTCGGTGTGCATTTTAAGACCAAAAATTGCATCATTTTATATATTACCTGTGTACAAGTCGACCTTATGTACAAGTCGGTGTGCATTTTAAGTCCAAAAATTGCATCATTTTATATAGTACCTGTGTACAAGTCGACCTTATGTACAAGTCGGTGTGCATTTTAAGACCAAAAAATTGCATCATTTTATATATTACCTGTGTACAAGTCGACCTTATGTACAAGTCGGTGTGCATTTTAAGTCCAAAAATTGCATCATTTTATATAGTACCTGTGTACAAGTCGACCTTATGTACAAGTCGGTGTGCATTTTAAGACCAAAAAATTGCATCATTTTATATAGTACCTGTGTACAAGTCGACCTTATGTACAAGTCGGTGTGCATTTTAAGACCAAAAATTGCATCATTTTATATATTACCTGTGTACAAATCCACCATAAAGTATTAAGATCTTCCAGAGTAAATGATGTCAATAGTTGTGTTTTACATACACGTGTATGCAGGTAATCGATATTTTCTAATAAAACACGCATATGCAAGGCTAGTGTAAAACTTCCCGCGGAAGCCGACAGGCGGCAGCACGGACACAACATTGGCTATTTCTGATCGAGTGCGCCGTTGCTAGTTTACTTACCAGCAATATATAAATTTTAACTTAAGTGCACATACATTAAAATAAATTACAGTAATATTTGTTAATTTTGTTAATTAATGTCAAGATTCTCTGATGTGAAATATCACAGGAGTGTTCATTCAGTCCAGCATATGATGAAGGATTATTTCTTTACATATTCGTATTGTAGACGACTCTTTAGTGACATCTCCCAAAAACATATCTTAAGCAAAAGTCAACCTCAAAAATTTCACATTAAATACGCCTCCCAAAAATTCGACTTGTACATAAGTACATACGGTATGCATAATCTGAATTTTTTTATATAATCCGATACAATTGCAAGCCGAGAAGCACGGTATGAGAAAGCCGGCTCAACGTGACACTTTGTGGCACGACTGGAACTAGGGTTCATTACCAAAATATCCTGTAAGACATGACACTGAATCTGCAGAAACAATAAAAAACTAAATTACAATTATTAAATTTCTGAGAAGAGATTCGCTAAAATAATACGATAAGCGAGGAAAAAGTTTGCAATTGTCTGCAAGATTTAAAAATCTTTTATTAAGTAATACAGACAACATGAGATAGAGATTTTATGCCAGGGGTGTGCAAACTGCGGCCCGCGGGCCACTTGCGGTCCGCAAAGAGGTTTGTCAACGTAATGAAAGTACGGCCCACACGATCCAGCTGAAGTCTGCACCACTATCGCAAAGATGCGGGTAGTTTTTTCCTCTAGATCGGCTGCCATTAACCTTTACAAAACCGTTGTCACTTAATGTCACTATCGGACATGGCGAAATATTTGGTTTTTAATATAAATTTTAATAATTTCTAAAATAGTTTTTTGAGTGTAGCATGCAGTAGTAATGATGTGACAGATCAGATGCAGAAAAATCGTTGTTAGGTCCTACTGTACTTGGCTCCTTGACCAAACTGCATGTGGCCCACAGGAATTGCGGGAATGTTTAATGTGGCCCAGCTAATCAGATAATTTGCACAACCCTGATTTATGCCTTGAATTCATGGAACTGATATTGATTGGAAGCGTAAAAATTGCACTACAATTGCTGTCTGTCCACTACATGTAAAGGGCGGTCAAGCAAACAATGTGTTACATCTTCAGTGTGATAACCACAGATGCATCTCTCACAAACAATATTACCAATACATCCATATACGTTTGTGGAAGTTGTAACTGTATATTTTTAGGTGCTGCCATCTATTGACTAATCACTTTACATTTTACTAGCTAAACTCACCCCTAGTACAATTGTTCGGTCCAGTGAATATGCATACTCACTGGATCTCCCCCTATTTTACTGTAATGGTATTTGTGAAGCCAAGTTTGCATAATTACCTCTACCTATATATACTGGCTGGATTCTACTTCTAGCCACTCTCTCTCTCGCTCTCAATGCAGTGCAGAAGTCATGCTAGTCGTGCTACACACCTGTCTAACTCACACTCTCAGTGCTGTGCAGCAGTCGTGATCCTCATTTTCCTTACTGTCTAACTCTCAGTGATCAGTGCAGGACACTCTTGTCCTCAGTATGCAGTGTAGCAGTCATTCTACATGTATGTATTCTACGTGTATGTAGTCTAATAAACGCGTTTTCAGTTTTGTGCAGATATGTAGTACATTGTTTTATTCTTTTTCTACAAAGTGTTCAACTACAACCTCATACATGACATTCACAACGTTTAAGTTAATTAGAATCAATGAAAAAATAGGATTTCTTAATTCGTTGTCACCATTCTTGACAGCAAGAATTAATTTATATTATGTTGGATGAGTTTCAGAGGAAAAGATTCATTTGAAAAAATTTCAAAAACGATTTAAACACGTAAATTCATCAATGAATCCAATCTAGTTTTGCAAATTTATGTCAATAACAGCGGTAAGCCCAACTAGACAAATAATCACCTCAATTCTATACAGTGTTTCTTCACTACTTCGCGGTTCGTTTATCGCGGACTCGCTGTTTTGCGGATTTTCAAAAATATTAACATAAAATATTTATCGCAGTATTTCCGCTGTTTCGCGGGTTTTTGCGGTACTCTGTCTAAAGTACTTTTGCACATGCGTAGTATGTATTATACAGTAATGTATAGATTTAATGAATTTTGCATACAAAATCACAAAATGTATAAAAATATATTAAAAATATTAATTCTAACATTAAAAGTATATTATAAATCATAAAAAATTAAAGTAAATAGTGTCATTATTCGGCGGAAGAATACACACCAGAAACGAAATGTAGTACTTGCACCACGCTGTAGGACATATCTTCAATGGTGAGTACCCATATCAAATGTTTAAAATTACGTATCTAGGTTTAACAGTTTAAAACATTTTCATGAACATTTATATGTAAGAGTGTGGGGAGGGTTTATAAAGACTTAAAATGATGTATAACTACTAAAATAAGTATAGCGTCCCTACTTCGCGGAAATTCACTTATCACGGGTGGGCCTGGAACGGAACACCCGTGATAAGTGAGGAAACACTGTACTTACGTTTGCATTCATAGTGTACAACCGCATAAACATCTGATTCTCCAGAAACTAGAAAACAGCGTCCCATTGTCTTATAATTTGCAGTGATAACACATGAAGTTTTACTGTTGCACAATGTCTGGAAATTCTGCAAGTTTTTTTGCGGAATATCTCCCATTAGGCAACTAGTGAAGTCCTTCGTTCCATTGTAGCAATTTGAGTCATAATCGTATCTACCAAACTGGACTCTGGTTATAGCATTAATAACGTCAGATGTTTTTCCTTCTGGACAAGTCAGTGTCACCGTTGCATTATGACACACGGTCACTGGAACTTGAGTCTTTACCTCTGGGTCTAGCCAAACTAAAGCAAAAATATTAGCGGTATGATTTTAACTAAATGTTGTATAACTAACAATCGATAAATTTTAATGTACGTTTTGTTTTTTTAAGAAGAAATAAGGATTGGACGTATAGATTACCTAATTAGCTCTGTATTAATGCAAACGTGACACCTAGGGATGTTAAACGATGCACATTTGGTGATACGATATCGATACTCTGTCTTCACACCATACGCTACAACAAAGTATTTCAAACGATCTGTTTTTCAGACCATACGATACAACAAAGTATTTCACCCAATCTGTTTTTCAGACCATACGATACAAAAAAGCATTTCAAACGATGAAAAAAACAATAATGACATCATAGCCACGCAGACGTTTTGAAAATCAAAATTTATTCTAAAATTAAAATGTAATAATAAAGAAATGCAACCACGCCTTCGGCCATTTTAGTCCTTTCTCACCTACTGCCACCTACCGGCAACTTTAACAATTTCTAACACATGTTTCAGTTATATATTTAAACTTTCTTCTTTGTGGGCGTATGTCCCTAAGTCATTTCCTTATTTTTGCCGAGCTTGTACTAGGCTCAAACTATCGTGAAACATCAGGTCCTAGAGAGTAATTACCTAGTTGTTTGCAATCACTTCCAATCAATACCCATGCATAGTAGCAGGTACAAAGAACAGTTGAAACATTCAAAAAAGGGAAAGTAAAGAAGGGAGAAAAGGGGCAGTGCAAAGCGAGTTGTCCTGCCTCTGAGTTTTGGTATAAAGTGAACTATGACATTGTTAGTGCTGCCACCTGGTTTGGACTAGCGAAAAATTATTCTCTGTTGCCAAACAAAATTATTCTCACCAAAACACCAAAGGCTGCAAAGAATTGTGGTGAATGATCGACTCAAATTGTGCTTTTGTCACTAGCTGTTTATGTACAATCAGCATTAAATACACAAACATGGCTGCTTGGCTAGTTCTTCATATTTTTCTGATAAAAAGCGGGGTTTCATTGCTTCTGCGAAGGGTTTCACGTAGTGCAATATCTGAATGCATTGATAAGTTTTGAAAACAAATAAATACCATATGTATCACGTTGTGTGGAAGTTGTAATTGTACATTTTTAGGTGCTGCCATCTATGAACTAATCCTTTTACATTTTACTAGCTAAACTCACCCCCAGTATAATTGTACGGTCCAGTGAATGCATATTCACTGGATCTCTCCCTATTTTACAGTAATGTGAAGCCAAGTCTGCATAGGTTACCTATACCGATATATACTGAGTGGATTTACTTTCTAGTCACTCTCATTCTCAGTGTTCAGTGCAGCAGTCATTCTACTTATGTGTATGTAGTTTAATAAACACTTGTCTGTGCAAATATGCAGTATAGTGTTTTATTCTTGTTCTACAAAGTGAGTGATCTACAACATTAAACATGACTTTCACACGTTGTGTCGCAGTCAGACTCCCGTCAAGTCACATAGAACTCGGTTTCTTAAATGATAGTGTCTTAAGTGACTGTGTGAAAGTTGTAACTGTATATTTTAGGTGCTGCCATCTATTGATTAGTCACTTTAACATTTACTAGTTCAACTCACCCTTAGTACAATTGTTCGGTCCAGTGAATATTCAAACTCACTGGATCTCCCCTATTTTCACTGTAATGGGATATGTGAAGCCAGGTTTTTGCATACTTCTCTACCTATATAAACTGGCTAGATTCAACTTCTAGTCACTCTCTGTCTCAGGCAGTGCAGTCGTGCAACTCATGGGACACACTGTCTCTCTGTCACACACTCAGTGCTGTGCAGCAGTTGTGATCTTCATTTTACTTGTACATTTTACTGCGTATTTAGTACAATAAAAGTGTTTTAGTTTTGTGCAAACATGTAATCTGGTGTTTAGTTGTTTCTACAAGTGTTCAATTTCGACTTCACAAATAACTTTCACAGACTGTGCCGACAAAGTATGACAACTATTCACATCAAAATACCACAAAAAAGTGTAGACACACATTGAAAAAAATTGTAAAACTTTTAAAAAACACATACTTGGACTCTTTCCCGTTTCCTCATACCGGAATGGTCTAAGAACAGCCATCTGAGTTGAATGTAGCAGAAACAATACAAACCCAGTAAATGTTATTATGGCTCCCGCAAGCCCTGTAATTCAAGACATATTACATTTATACTGTTCTCTATTTACACTATATACATCCATAAATAGGGTTACCATACGTCCGGGTTTCCCCGGAACACATCCTCTTTTTACGGCTCTGTCCTGGCGGGTTTTCAAAAAATAGGCACTTTGTCCGTGTTTTGCCTCAATCCGTAAGTATGTATGGACGTTACCAACTGCAGAAGCTGTACGACAGTATGAGACAAAGAAAAGCTCGTTAATTTTCAATACAAGATGTTGCTAACATCTCAAAATGCAACCCTTGTAAAAGCTTTGTGTGCATATTTACTGAACAAAAGTAAGCGATGTGCACATCACTATGGGTCACGCGACTCACACCGCTGTCTTTACTCGGCGTATTCGCTAACGGCTTAAAATGACGTCAGCTTCCGGGAGCCATTTTGTTTGCTTTTATGTGAATTTCTTTAAAGTTGTAGTTTCGCTGTTTTGCAGTTTTGAGCAACTGGTAAAAGTTAATTAGAAAGTAGCAATGCCGAAACGACAGTGTGCGTTTGCAGGTGAAATGAAGGCCAAGTACCCGTGTCCTCTTTTTCAACTCAGACAATATGGTAACCCTATCCATAAATATGCATCCATAATATTTAAAGGTTTTGCTATTTAAAAAACTATGACTACAGCTATTGTATCATTGCCTGAAAATGTTCCATGTTATAATATTCAGCATTTTTTCAACTGGCAATTTCAATACAAGAAATGAAATAATTTAATTTGAATTTTTTTATCACTCTATTTCCATTTACATAGTTTGTAAAAATTGATATTATATATGTATATAATCCTTATTTAATTTATACAATTCATTAAACAAATGTACATTTTTTAATAGTTAGCAAATTTAGTAAATAAATTCATATTAATGGTAATTTATGACGAGGTTAGCAGAAAAAATTGCTAATAATGTTTACATTTATACATCATATTTGCACACTAGGGTTATGTACAAGATTAAATCAGTATCGACTTTACACTGTTGCAAGATAATCTATTAATATAGCTTACTGGCTATCGTCAAGCCCAGCGTCAGAGATGAGAATGACAAATTGCAAAAAACTCTGAAACAGGCCGGGGGTTTTTGGGGCAAAGCCCCATTGAAGCCAGCAAAAAATTGCAATTTTGTGACCGTAGAAAGCCTCTAAGTGGACTTAAAATATCAGTTACCTTGTTTCATGCATAATTTAAAATACCCAACTATCAAGGATACATGATACCTAATTGTCCCAAAAACGCCTAAGTACTGGCCGCTCCTATACAAAAGTATATAACAACTATCTACAATTG
This sequence comes from Tubiluchus corallicola, assembly GCA_030141605.1. Lineage (NCBI taxonomy): Eukaryota > Metazoa > Priapulida > Priapulimorpha > Priapulimorphida > Tubiluchidae > Tubiluchus > Tubiluchus corallicola. The sequence goes on from JAQGDQ010001475.1 coordinate 10,638, forward strand.
ACTCAAATAACTCTGCACAATTGATTCTATATTTTTATACATAGAGATATACACGTGGTTACACTGATGTACGTGATGTAAACAAAGTGATGGCCTGCCAACTAGCGGTCAGCTTGTGCAATAATGTACTGGGTCTGTAAAAATTTTCTCAACGAATTTACACGATTTACAAAAATGGCACTACTGGTCTTCCAAAAACTCGGAATTCAGCGTATCCGCGGAAAATTCTCATCCCTGCAACGTCAAGACAATCTCTAACAACGATTTCTTAATAATATTTCCATTAATAATGCTTTCTCAGTTTGCACTATTAACATATCGTTTCACATATAATCGTTTACTTTTAAATTACGTGACAGTAAAGCAGCACTGTTTGATACTGAACCCTAGTGAACTACATAAATATTTTAAGTTAATCCCAGTTGCGTTTCGGACATCATTGCTAACGATTTTACAAAGATCCGGCACCGATACATTTGACGACACAACACGTTACCACATAAATTTTACAACTTGAACAGAAATGTGCCACAACGGAAAGCTTAAATTGGTAATTACTGGCAATAAATTACTATGTATGTGCTGCGGTAAAAATGCCAATATTCCAAGCGGTATTTGATCAATCTAGACACTTTGCATCTAATCGATAAGACTGGTAGGCATAATAAGCAGAAAATAAGTTTCCATGATAAGAAAGAAAATAAGACACTTTTCTTTCAACTTTATTTTTTCATGACTAAACATACATGTTTATCCACTTGTGCTAGCTACAAGCGGAAAATTAATTTTTTTCTCTTCCTTTGGCTCTAGGTCCTCATAACATTAATTTTAAATACGTAATGGTTAAATTAATATTTAAAGACAGTCACGTGTGTCTCTTTTCCCATTACTGAACATTATTTTATTATAAACTAACACATTCGTATAATAATTCAATTTTCATTCGTCTTAAATGCAAAATCTGATAATTTTTAATTACCTGATACATGCGCATTAACTAATTAATTATATTAGTAACAATTCTCAGACGGTGGCTGACCTCAATAACTTATAGTCCTTTCACCACCCTTTCACCACTAATCAATAATTACTTTTGCACTTTGTAATATTATTGTATGTTGGACAGATTTATAAATCTCTTAGTTATGTATTTTGCTATTTTAAAAATGGTGATAAACTAATAAACTTACTTACTTACTTACTTACTCTATTATTTTACATTTGTGAAGTTGAAACTCTTAATAATTTTGTTAAACTGAGTTATTAGTTCATCTTGTGTTTAAGGCATCCTTGTCATCTGTTAAGTCCTGTGTAATAATATTACCTAAGTGGATGACTGGTCCACCCAAGTTAAAAGAACATACTGTAGACAAATATAGGGCACAGCTGTTGGAAATCTCTTATTCTTTCTGAATTTAATACATGTGTAGGGAACCGAGTAACCCACCAACCCAAGTAGGACACTTCCGGTAAAACCCATGTGGTAAAAGTAGTGTCCTACATGGGCAGCCCAAGTAGGACACTAGCGATTTTTGTCGAGAATCGGTAATTTTGCCAAATTTTTAAAAATTCTGTGAAAGTTTCTTCATTTTATTAAAAATTGTGCCTGTTGGTTGAGTTGTACTCAGTTTGGTATCATGAAAACTTGCTTCGCCAGGTGTTTAACTCAGCATGCAGTACGCAGGTATTGTTTTGCGATGACTTTTGTAACTCGTTCACTGAACGAGAGTTTGTTTGGTAACAAAGCAGCTCATTTAGCACTCTAGCATTGTTCAGCAGTATGGTTACAATAAAGGTGAAATGAAAGAATACTACAGGAAAATGTCAAACATTGAAGTCGTGTTATGCAGCCTGTTGTTATGAGTGCTGCTAGTTTTAATAGAGGCTGGATAATTAGTTTTAATATTATCAATAGTATTGTAACATGTAGGACACTGTCCTAGATGACTCGCTAGCCCAGGGGTGTGCAAATTGCGGCCCGCGGGCCACTTGCGGCCCACCGAGAGAATTTGTGCGGCCCGCGAAGAGATTTGTCAACCTAATAAAAGTGCGGCCCAGGCGATTAATTGAGTGTATCCAGCTAAAGTCCTTGCCACGATCCCAAAGATAGTGCGGGTAGTTTTTTCTACTAGATCGCATGTCATTAACCCTTACAAGACGGTTGTAGCTTAATGTCGCTGTACTACACAGACTGTGTGATACACATTACTAATATGCATTGTAATGAAATTACCACTATCTGTCCTGAAAGTAGAAATATATGGTTTGTAATATAAATTTTAATAACTGCTAAAATAGTTTCTTGAGTGTAGTAGTAATGATGTACGCAGGTCGGATGCAAAAAAATCGTTATTAGGCCTTTCTGTACTTGGCTCCTTGATCAAACTGCATGTGGCCCACAGGAATTGCGGGAAAGTTTAATGTGGCCCGCCTAGTCATATAATTTGCACACCCCTGCACTAGCCCATGTAGGACACAGATCGCTAGAACGTTTACTTAGAAGGAAACAATTATTAGCCCAAGAGATAGTGAAATGGATCACCTGTTTGTGAAGCAAGACAAAATCAAAAATGATATACCTTAAACAAATGTTGAATTCGCAAAAAAGTGGTTTTTTTCACTTCAACAACATTAATATCGAAAATAAATTTAATATTGTCCGTTCTACCAGCTCAGAATAAAATTCTTTTATTTCATCAGATGTATAATAAATTATTCAACGTGTACTAACTATTAGTACATTTAGTTAATTATTATTATTACATAAACAAGGACAACGAACGATGTCAGTACACTTAACGACTCAATTCGCGACCTGTCTCTAGTGTCCTACTTGGGCAGCTCATGTACGCCGCAAGCTACTTGGGCTAGCCCAAGTACACCAATTGGTCTACTTGGGCTAGTGGGTTACTCGGCTCCCTACAACATGTACTTTTTATTTTGGTTCCACTGATATTTACAAAATTTACTCCATATTTTTTATGTACTAGTACTCTGTAATGTTCTGTACTATAAGGAGTTATAAACATAGATCATCTGCATATAGTAAATTCCAGCAATATTACAACCATAACCTGATATTTGCAACTGCCTTAACAGGCCATCAATGTACATACTAAAATAGTTTTGCTGACATAATTGCACCCTGTCTAACACAGTTTTCTACTGTATTATTATCAGATCCACGCCCATTCCATGCGATGTATACATTTTAGGATACATAAATGTTTAGCAAAAATAACAATTCTAGCAATGAAAATTATTAGCAGTCAAAATTGTAAACAACTTCTAAACCCAGTTTCTTTCTTGTATAAAAATTACAGCCGTGATAGGGACTTTTTTGGATAAAAGTCGTGTTCAGAGCATAATCAGTAAAGTTGAAGTTGCGATGATCACAGGAGTGTTTTGCAAGTTCAGTATTCCGATCATCAGAACAATATCAACATAAGTGAGAGCACTATGAATGACAATAGTTATGTTACCTTTCTCGGCTACTAAACTCCACATGCTACTTTTTGGTATAAATAAAAAAAACTAACATCATTTTACAGTTAAATATGCAGAAAACGCCAAAAACCGCAACGCGTGATTTAATCACGTGACAGAGCCCGCGTAAAATTGCGTAAAGTCAGTCCCCAAGTCGCAAATAACGGATTTACGTTCAAGTTTGCTTTTTTACATGAATAACATTGCTAGCATGAAAGTGTTGCCTAATGAAATGTTCAATGCATTCAAATTCAGTTAAAACTGTTAAGTATGGCGCCTATATCTTGACTTTTTGCAGCCTTATTATGTTTATATTCTTATCTGCCCATTATATTATTTAACCAAAAAATGTTTTTTTGAGACAATGTCACTATGTTTATATTTTAATATCGGTGGCGGTTATTGGCGTGTAGGAAAAGAGCTTTTTAGCAGAATAAGAAGTAGATCCTAGTAAAGGTTCGTAAGTCTGTTAGAGATAAAGATGTTATGAAACGTTTCTCAGAAACTGCAAAATGAAATGCATAAATATAATAATAATGCAAAATGTACTTATTAATGTAACAATAAACATGAACTATATGAAAAAAGCAACAAATTAAAGAAAAAACAACGGATTAAAGAAGGATAAGTGCAAAATGAATAGGGGAAGTCGAGAAGCCTGATACGTAATGAAACCAGGACATAGACTGGAGCCTACCAAATATCAAACATTGAAGGAAAACATGATACAGATCCGATGTTCATTGATCTATTATGAATTTATTTTGAAATAAGAAATTAATTAGGAAATTAACTGATAAGAATTTGGAACCAGATTAATCGTAACAGATTAGATAGTGAACGAAGTTTATGCCGTTCGACCATAGTGACTCACTCAGCTTGTATCTTGAATTTAATGAGTTATGTATCAGAGGTTGAAAGATTGTAGAGTATTGAAATATTAAATAACTACCTGTAACATAAATGAACTCTAACTTCATTAGCCCAGATAGTTCAGAATACCTGGTACGAGGAGAGCGATTTCCGAAATCAAATGACCACTGGTCAAAAGGCTCTTGTAGTAGTAGTAGTAGTAGTAGTAGTAGTAGTAGTAGTAGTAGTAGTAGTAGTAGTAATAGTAGTAGTTGTAGTAGTAGTAGTAGTATTAGTAGTAGTAGTAGTAGTAGTAGTAGTAGTAGTAGTAGTAGTAGTAGTAGTGGTAGTAGTAGTAGTAGTAGTAGCAGTGGTGGTGGTAGTAGTAGTAGTAGTAGTAGTAGTAGTAGTAGTAGTAGTAGTAGTAGTAGTAGTAGTAGTAGTGGAATTAGTAGCAGTGGTGGTCGGAGTAGTAGTAGTAGTAGTAGTAGTAGTAGTAGTAGTAGTAGTAGTAGTAGTAGTAGTAGTAGTAGTAGTAGTAGTAGTAGTAGTGGTAGTAGTAGTAGTAGTAGTAGTAGTAGTAGTAGTAGTAGTAGTAGTAATTGTTGTTGATGTTGTTGTTGTTGTTGCTGCTGCAGTTGCTGTTGTTGTTGTTATTGCTGTTGCTGTTGCTGCTGTTGTTGTTGTTTTTGTGGTTGTGGTTGTAGTCATCATTGTTGTCGTTATCGGTGGCAAACACGCCCAATAAAGGAGTCACGCGGTTAAATTATTTTAGCGAATAAATGAACGTGCGCCAACAATGCGTATTATAAATTCATACGGAAGTACGGATCCCATGCCAACAGCAAATCCTTCCCATGAATTTCTAATGGGGGATTAAAAGAAATGAGAAATCTAGTGTGATGTTAACTTAACAAAACTTAGAACAATTTTTTTCACAACAGACGGCGCCACAAGGCAATTTCAAAATATGTTTTACGGACTCCTATGCAGTGGACTAACAAAGTAGAATTAATGTATTTGCCAACGTCGGCAACAGGAATAAAGCAACAGCAACAACAAAGCAGCGACGATGACTACAACAACAAAAACAACAGCAGCAGCAGCAGCAAAAACAAAGCAGTGACGACGAGTACAACAACAACAACAAAGCAGAGACGACTACAACAACAACAACAGCAGCAGCAACAGCAACAGTAAAGCAGTGGCGACTACTACAACAACAAGAAAGCGACGATGACTACAAAAACAACAACAGCAACAGCAACAACAAAGCAGTGACGACGAATACAACAACAACAGCAGCAGCAGCAACAGCAACAATAAAGCAGCGACGATGACTACAACAACACCAACAACAACAAAAACAAAAACAACAACAAAGCAGTGACGACGAGTACAACAACAACAACAACACAAGTGCTTCTAATTCAACTGCCTTTTGCACGTATCATAACAATTTATAGTTTTTAAATTTCAAAGGCGGCTGTTAACTTATAGTTTGTGCAGGAAGCAGCACATTAAGTTCACCGCGTTTAATCAATGGCTTCATTCAAGCATTATTTGCTGGATCAAGTAAGAAAGAAGCCAGGCAAACGCGTTACCTATTCAACATTCACTCACACCTGTAGTCACGACTCGTTAAAGCAAACATTTGTATAGTATGTGGTCGACTTTTCATTCAACCTTCTTACACACACCTAGAGAGTTTTGACTGACAACCTGGTTAGTTTCCAAAATCATTAAACATACTATAGAACTGCATGCTAATAAAGCTTTGGATAAACTTTGTTTACGTCATAGATGCAAAGGTTAGACTGGCAAATTAGGGACTAGTCCCTTAACGGACACCACACCAACTGTGCTACTAAATGACTAGCTAAATGACCCATTGACCAATACTCTTTCTGATTGACTAACTGACTCAGTCATTCATTGACTATTGGCTAGCTGCTTAGCTAGCTAACTAACTGACTGACTGACTGACTGACTGGCTAACTAACCGAGCGAATGACTGACTGTTCAATTTGGCTAAGTGAAAATCCAAAAAGTAACCAACAGTTAGTCACCGAGGTGACTATGTATTTCCAAATATTGCAAATTACTAATCAAATTCAGTAAACTTTTATTTAGCCGTTAACAAATTTTGCCATAACATAAGAAGAGTATTACATTAAAACAGGTTTAGGAAACGGTGACTTCAACAGTTTTAAAGGTGAAAATAGAATGATGTTTCACATATCCTACCGTATTTTTAAGTAGGGCAAATAGTATACATTTTAACACCAATACATGCCAAACCTGTTAAGGCATTTGTCTGTTAATTTTATGGAATTTTTTTACTAAATTTGAAGGAACAAGCAACTAAACTATTTAGAAAATCAGTGAAAAATGAACGGCTCGTACGTGACAAATTACTGAAATAAAACCTGATTAGAACAAATATGATCTCATTATTAAAGCTAGTCTAACAAAGACGTCACTTCTATGTTACTAGTGGCTCACTCTACAGGCAGGTCACGGCAACACGTAGCTGTTTTAACTGAATTTCAATGCATCGAACATTTCATTAGGCAACACTTTCAAGCTAACAATTTAGATTACACCGTCCTCTTGTTGGCCAATGTTCGATGTAAACACATTTTCTCTTGCTGCCAGACGAAATCAAATAGAGTAAATTGACAAAAATTAGCGCACAATTCGAACGCTATTCAGTGACAAGTTAGTGGAATTGAAGACAGAGCAAACTCTATGGTCTGCTCAGAGCTGATAATTGCACACAGAACTGACATCTCTGCGTCTGTAACAAACGATCTGAATTTTATCTTTCCTTTAGATTTTTGTAGATATATATCGATTAATATTTCCATTCAATTTTGCATCTATTAGTTATAGAACAGAATGGACGACGGTTATTCCGACAGGAGTTAAAATATGATGGTGCAAGATGTCACTAGTTGACCTAGCCCGCCCTAATTAAGTTTTTAACATATTATTTAATTATGAGAAACGCTTTGGCATTAGTACAGGTGTTAAAATGTATACTATTTGCCCTACTTTAAAATACGATAGGATGTTTGAAAAATCATTCTATCTCCACCTTTAAAACTGTTAAAGTCACCGTTTCCTAAACCTGTTTTAATCTAACACTCTTCTTATGTTACGCCAAAATTTGTTTTTATGATCCGAGCCCGTGTTTTAATTTTGTTCTTGAATCAAAAACAGCGCTTAAAAACATGCGGAAATGCGCTTAAATTTTTTACGTAACAGACGGAAACAGGTGTAAGATTTTCACTTCTAAACGGCGCATCGCCGCTGACATAGTTACGTCAGTTTAACTGTTTGTTAAACATGACGTTCTAGCTAAGATGGCTTCCGAAGTATGTATTAACAAGTGAAATCGTTCAAGTGCTCAGCTTAACCGAGTTCTTGCTTTCTACAACAAGCAAATTCATGACATATTATAGTTTTTTATGTGGACTGATTGGTTAAAATTTACAAGTACTAGTTAATACGTCTAGCAACCAGCAGTTTGGCTACCCAACTGTATTAGTAGATTTCCTGCTGATGACATCCTGGCATTATCTGATTGGCTGACTGACGGAAACAATGACATTGTCTGTTCTTGTCTGCTAATAGAAACAATAACATTGCGTGATTGGTCTGGCTGTCGGAATTAAGACATCTTTTGAGTGGCTGGCTAGTGAAAATGATGGCAGTATCTGATTGGCTGACTGAATGAAGTAGTGACATTGTCTAATTGGTTGGCTGGTGATAGAAACCATGGAATCGTCTGATTGGTCTGCTGATGGAAACTAAGACATTGTCTACTTAGCTGGCTGATGATAGAAACCATGGAATCGTCTGATTGGTCTGCTGATGGAAACTATGACATTGTCTTCTTGGCTGGCTGATGATAGAAACCATGGAATCGTCTGATTGGCCTACTGATGGAAACTATGACATTGTCTACTTGGCTGTCTGATGGAAACCATTTAATCGTCTGATTGGCCTACTGATGGAAACTATGACATTGTCTACTTGGCTGGCTGATGTTAGAAACCATGGAATCGTCTGATTGGCCTACTGATGGAAACTATGACATTGTCTACTTGGCTGGCTGATGATAGAAACCATGGAATCGTCTGATTGGCCTACTGATGAAAACTATGACATTGTCTACTTGGCTGTCTGATGGAAACCATTCAATCGTCTGATTGGCCTACTGATGGAAACTATGACATTGTCTACTTGGCTGGCTGATGATAGAAACTATGGAATCGTCTGATTGGCCTACTGATGGAAACTACGACATTGTCTACTTGGCTGGCTGATGATAGAAACCATGGAATCGTCTGATTGGCCTACTGATGAAAACTACGACATTGTCTACTTGGCTGTCTGATGGAAACCATGTAATTGGACACAGCAATATTTAAATTCTATATTTTTTTAGAAGCAACATATAATCTTATCATTTCTCTTTTGATAGAAAATCAATAGATTAGGAATTTATTCATATAGTGCCTTTTGACTATCATAAAAAGCACATGAACTTTCGGTTGCGTTTCATCTCACGCAACTTATAAACAGCATCGATCAAATTCCTAGTTTTCATTTTTTGTAAGTTAAACAGCGGCAAGGTATCTGGAGCGTTCTTTGATGTAACAGCAGGAAGCGCCTGTTAATCATCATATATGATGCGTCAAATTTTTCATTGCGTTAATGTCATGCGAAAGCAATTTGATAATTTGTGGGTAAGTAATCCAAGAAAGTAAACAGTAAATAAACAAGGTTATAGGTTATTATACAGCGAATCTAATCGAAATGATACACGTTGATGGTGTATTAATACGTTTAATACGGCTTAATACGTTTATTGATCGTGTATTAATACGTTTAATACAGCTGAATACGTTTATTGATCGTGTATTAATACGTTTAATACAGCTGAATACGTTTATTGATCGCGTATTAATACGTTTAATACAGCTGAATACGTTTATTGATCGTGTATTAATGCGTTTAATACAGCTGAATACGTTTATTGATCGTGTATTAATACGTTTAATACAGCTGAATACGTTTATTGATCGTGTATTAATACGTTTAGTACAGCTGAATACGTTTATTGATCGCGTATTAATACGTTTAATACAGCTGAATACGTTTATTGATCGCGTATTAAAACGTTTAATACAGCTGAATACGTTTATTGATCGCGTATTAATACGTTTAATACAGCTGAATACGTTTATTGATCGCGTATTAATACGTTTAATACAGCTGAATACGTTTATTGATCGCGTATTAATACGTTTAATACAGCTTAATACGTTTATTGATCGCGTATTAATACGTTTAATACAGCTTAATACGTTTATTGATCGCGTATTAATACGTTTAATACAGCTGAATACGTTTATTGATCGCGTATTAATACGTTTAATACAGCTGAATACGTTTATTGATCGCGTATTAATACGTTTAATACAGCTTAATACGTTTATTGATCGTGTATTAATGCGTTTAATACAGCTGAATACGTTTATTGATCGTGTATTAATGCGTTTAATACAGCTTAATACGTTTATTGATCGTGTATTAATACGTTTAATACAGCTTAATACGTTTATTGATCGTGTATTAATACGTTTAATACAGTTTAATACGTTTATTGATCGTGTATTAATATGTTTAATACAACTTTTAAGAGGAAATACGTTTACTATTAATACGTTTACTGTTAATACACGTTCAATAAACGTATTAATACACAATCAATAAACGTATTAAAATACGCTTATTGATTGTATATTAATACGTTTATTGATCGTGTATTAACAGTAAATAAATAAGGTTATCAGTAATTAAACTAAGCTAATTGATAGGTCTCGAAGCAATACACTTGTTACGAGTTTATTTGTTTACTTCAAAGAAGACGCAAAGCCTTCTGGGAAGACAGGCAAACAACAATGCTGGCAAAATTTATTCTGGAGGGTTTAAGTAATAAAAGTGTGAAAAAGCCTTAAGTAATTAGTAAAATCATTTTAATTTCGCGACTATTTTACTTTACGGTGCCCCCATTTTGAAGGCCTGAAACAAAAATGGCGCATTGCCAATTTTCCATCGAAGGTACAATTTTTTTTGAAAAATCAGATGGCTAATTTTGCAATATTTTTGCCTGAATATCTCATAAGCTGCAGATGTTTGAATTAGCTTAACTAGTGTGCGTTTAGAGAAAGCCACGAAGGATTTACGAAAAGTCACGAAGTCCACCAGTTACGTCACGATTTTCAAGTTGACCACCGCGCCTGAAAATTGCTGTACTAAGGTAGTACAAATTAACTTTAATACTTAAGGAATTTTTTTTTGCTAATTTCTTATCTATATTTTTCCAGGTTTAAGTGATAACAGTGAAATAAACATAACATGCGAAATGACTTGTCTTTTCCTTTAATTAACTGTCGTTAGTGCTCTCACAACGTTCTCTGATTAAGCAATGGTAAAACGTAGCCTGGTACTCGGTAATCAATTGAAATGATCAATTTTCTTGGGTCAAAAATGAACGTTAGCAGTACATTAAACAATTTTATTGTAATACTAGACAGGACGAAAGCAATAAAACGTAGAGTGAAAGTAAACAAATGAACAATGGAGGAACGAATGAAAAGAAAACGAAAAAAACACAGGAAAGAAGGAGGATAGAAAGAAAAACACATGCGAAATGAAGTTGAATAGAGAAAGAAGAAATACAAACAAATAAAACACCTGAACTACACTGATTGACTGACTGACTGACCGACTGACTGTTAACTAATTAAGTAACTAACTAGCTAATCAACTAACTAATTGACTGACTAAACTGACTGACTGACTGACAGACTGACAGACTGACTGACTGACTCACTGACTGACTGACTGACTGACTGACCGACTGACTGGCTGACTGTGCTGATTGACTGACTGACTGACTGATTTTTTTAGATTTAATATTTTATTTCAAACTTTGCAAACTTCATAAACACATCACAAATTAATGCAAATAATACAATAAATCATGAAACATAACAATAACACAAATAACAATTAACTATATAACAAACTACGCCAATGACATCTAATTACAGAAGTAAAGTTTGCATCACTCTTTAAAATGTTTTTGCACATAAAATTTTCACTCTTATTTAGCCTGACATATAAACTGTATGCACATTTTCTGTGAATAACATCAAAATAAATAATATTAAGTCTAGTAGAAATATATCTAGCTCTCGTATCATATGAAAAGTTAAACAGCTTCCGTGTTGATACATTATATGCAACCTTGAGTTTGCTGAGATTGTAAGAATAAAAATGTCTCCAAGTGGACATACAATAAAAGGTAGTGCAGTAAGCATTAAACAATTGTCTCTTCACGTTAACTGAACAGTGAGTAAATTTCATGAGTAATTTATTTGCTCTATCATAGTAAATTGAACATTGTCGTAATATATCTAAATCATCTCTATTGTCTTCTGATAAAATATGACCCAGATATTTTTCCTTTTTGCTAGGTACAAAACTTTTACACTGCAAAACAGCAGACCCAGGAGTAAACTGCTGCATGTGGGTGGAGCGAAACGTGACAAGTTTAGTCTTATTTACATTTACAAGGATATCATATTCTTTAGCAAATTTATTAAAAATATCTAGCAGTCTCTGCAAAGCCGTCGAGGTTGTTGCTAAAAGACATATGTCATCAGCGTACATCAAGTGATTAATGCAGGCTTCAGCAATATGACAACCCACACCAGAGTTAGTAAGTGCAGCACTAAGATTTTTAAAATAGAAGTTAAATAACAGTGGAGACATTTTTCCACCTTGACGGATTCCGTTATCTACTGCAAAACTATCAGAGTTAAATTTACCCCATCTAACCAACATACGTTGTTCCGTGTAATAAAAAAGCAGAAGTCTAATTACTACATTTGGTAGGTTAGTATTGACAAGGTTTAGGAACAGTTTGAGATAGTTTACTCTATCGAACGCTTTTGATGCATCAATAAACATAATATGTACAGTGCTTTGTCGACTAATAGTCAAGCACCTCTTTTAAAGTATGGATGCACATCTCTGTGCCTAAGTTTTCAACAAAACCAAACTGGTTTGGCGTGGTACTCAAACAAGAACTGTACCGATTTAGAAGCAGTATTTCTATAACTTTGCTTCCTACAGATGAAAGAGCGATAGGCCTATAGTTGTTCTTGTCTGTAATATCCCCATTTTTGTCTTTAACGAGAGGTACTAGTATAGACAACATTAACGAATGAGGCAAGTAACCGTGAATAGCAGCGCCAACATGATTGGCAGCAAGTGGGATGAATTACGGAAATGTTCACCTTTAAGTCCGTCTGGACCAGCTGATTTATGTAAGGCAAGCCTATCAATTGCCTCTTGCACTTCAAAAACTGTAAATGCATTAATGGGCGTTATACTATGGCTCAGAACATGTTTTATACGCGCATTAAGACCATTGTTGTCAACTGAATTTAACAAATTTTTATAATGATTACCCCACATTGCACAAATGTCCTTTTCCCCTTTTGACTCACCAACTTATGGAGAAAGAGGAAGTTTAGAATTAGTTTCTTTTTTAATAGATGTCCAAAATTCATAAGGGTTACAATGCATAAGTTTATAAGCCAACTTATCAGCAATAATACGTTTCTCATTGCGTTTGCACTCACGCAAGGCGCGTTTAAACAATGCCCGAGAACGGCGCATTTCATCAGCTAAGTAACCATTACGTGGCTCACCATTTATACGCCATGCAAGGAAACACTGGCGAGAATATTTATGACTATCTGCAACGTAGTCATTCCAACCAGGTATCCTCTTACCCTGACAGTTATTAGACCCATGTTGCTTCCCTGGAATACTGATAGTGGCTGAAACTTTTAGTACGTCAGTTATGTCTTCATACAGTTTAGTTAGGTTATTTTGGTGTTGTTCGTTTTCACAGTACACATTATTACAAAGTACAGCGTCGTACGGCATCGCTATACCTAGTAAAGCAGTATGTGTACAGTGCCGGTAATTGGATAACTGACCTTCATTGGCGTTATCCCAGTCAACATTATATCTATGCTGCCCAGGTTTAGAAAAGATTACATTGTCAGTATTTAGCAAATCATCTACTGTAATAACCCTATCATTAATAGGACAGGCCAGCACAAGGTCAACATTGATCTGAGCACCTATAGGCATATGATCACAGTTAGTTAAGTTGTAATCAACAAATATATTACTAACAATGACATGCATTGTTTCAGTACAAATTATGTGGTCTAACCAAGAGCAAGTTTGATGTGCAGCACTCACATATGTAAAGGTATCAGCTGGCAAGCTGAGCACATCAGAAACATTATACTTATTAGCTGAGCACAATGCTTCCAGTTCTCTATAAAACTGTCTTGTTATGTGTGAATTAAAATCTCCTATGCAACATACGTAACCAGTTGCTCACATTTCAATGAAAGCATTTAATTTTCCTAAACACAATCTAAAATCATCTAGATTGTCATCACATTCATATGGAAAATAAACATTCACAAACATAATTGGCATCAGTTTATCAGGCAGGTGAGCTGAAAAACCTAAAATATTAAAGTCATTTTCATGTGTAATAATCTTATATTCACCCGGAAGTGTTTTTCTCCAGAGCACAGCTAAACCACCCTGCGGTCGTCCTTTCAGAAGTCCATCAGACAGATCTGTAGGTGAGATCCCTCTTCCATGAAAATCTGGATCAACTGTTGCCAAATAGTCAAGTTCTTGAACTGGAAGCATCGTTTCTTGAAGGAACACGATGTCACTGCGATTACAGAGTTCTTTTAACACTACTAGTGATTCCGGATTTTTGATCGAATTACAATTGTAGCTCACTATTCTAAGTGAGGATATTTGAGTGCAGTTTCGCTCCATAAATGGTTTACTCGTTATTCGAGCCAGCGTTACTGACTAAAGATTCACGAGACGACCATAACCGGTGACTGACTTGCGAATTATTTGATGCAAGTGGTCTAGCGTTCAATGTCACTGAAGATTTAGCATCATTGCCATTGCTCTGGCTTCTCTTATTGGCAGAAGTGTAAAAAGGCTTTACAAGTACACCTGCAGGCCACACTTCTGGCTTCATAATCTGATCTGATTCCTCGTTGCCGTAGCACGTTATCACAAATGATGTATATGTATCATACCCAGTTTTCAGTTTCTCCACCTTAACATTAAAATCAACATTATCTAGAAGCAGTTGCTCGATGTTCTCCTCCGTCGTGCTGGGATGCAAGCGAGTTGCAAAGATTCGTCTTACGGGCTTACTGGTTTTGATGAGCACATCTTTTCCCGTAGCTGTCCCTGTGATAGTGCGTTTAGAAGTACGAAGTTTTGCTGCTTTTTTCCGTTGTTTAGAGTAGTTCACAACAGTGAATCCGTCATCACTTATGCCGCTTGACTTAATGTCACCTCTTTGTACATCTTCCACTGAGTTAGCCTGGCTCGTTTGCCCCACAGCTGCTGAATAGCTTTTTCCTTTTGGTCGTTCATTTTGATGAATTTCATTCCTGTTAGAATTACCAATGGCTTGTGAATCTGTTTTATGTGCCAGTAGTTGATTAAGCTCATTTCGCGAGACTGAATTAGACTTGAGTTCTTTCAGATCTTCTTGTACATTTTGTAACAGTTTCATTATAACTGTGATGTCAACAGATTTGAGTGACATAGGCGGAACGTTTTGCGAATACGCAGCCACAAATCTAGGCGCTGGTTTAGCATCCGTAATCGGACCATACTGGAGCAACATCAGGATGTCATTCGATAAAGCCCGTCTTTTGGTAGGACCGATTCGATTTTTAAGAAAGTCCGGCCTGTCTTCAACGTCATCAGGTATAAGACCCACGAGCATCGTTTTTGCTTCTTCTAGGTTCTCGACTGAGTAGAAATCATGAATCACAATCTCTAGATCGCTGACTGGAACCCCCGCCTCAAGTTGATTTTGGGCAAAATAGTTCACCTCGTTATGTATAAGGTAATATTTTTCGTCATCGATTGAATTGGAAGATATATTGCTAACAGTATTTTGAGATGGCAAGATATCATCATAGTTTGACTCGTCTGCAAGCCCACCAGGCTTTCTAGCAATAAAGCATTTTCTGCACAAAACCAGTTTCCCAAATTCTGCTCTTGGAACAGCGTCAGGATTCTTCCTTCTGCACAGCACGCAAGAGATCGGTGCCATTGTAGGTTGACGGGCAACTAATTACCCTTTACGATTACCTGCACTGGCCAGCTCGTTTAGTTGTCCTTTTGTTGCGTCTATTGTGCTTTAATTACCTGGACAGCAAGAATGTCTGCACAAGAGCAACTTTCGCCACAAAAAATTAATATTGCTCAAACGTTTTTCACAGATTTCAGGTTTATTAATAGACAAACATGTTATTTGATCTTTTAACGATATTCACCATATTATCACTCACTCACTCATATAGCTTTCAATGATGTACCAGTGCTCAGTTCAGTATAAAACGATGAAAACTTGGAGCACTAATATCACGTGTCGTACAAGATACGTGTCGTCACTGAGAGAGACAGACTGACTGACTGACTGACTGACTGACTGACTGATTGACTGACTGACTGAATTGATAGATTTAATATTTTATTTCAAACTTTACAAAGTTCATATACACATCACAAATTAATACAAATAATACAATAAATCACGACACACAACAATAACACAAATAACAATTAACTATATAACAAACTACGCCAATGACATATAATTACAGAAGAAAAGTTTGCATCACTGTTTAAAATGTTCTTGCATATAAAATTTTCACTCTTATTCACAACCTTCACTCTTCACTGACTGACTGACTGACTGACTAACTGACTGACTGACTGACTAACTTACTGACTGAGTGACTGACTGACTGAATGACGACTGACTAACTGAATGACTGACTGACATACAGACAGATAGAAAAATACAGACAGACAGATAGACAGACAAACAAACAAATTAAACAATTTAGACGAACACATCTTCAAGGTAAAATTAACTTCACAAAAACACTTAGCAAAGCTGTTTATTATATTGGCACCAAAAGTTCTGCTTATGTAAGACATGATAAGCTTCTCAAGTTAATAATTTTTTCATGCCGTCTGTTACTTATGAATGAGGCGAGTCATTAAGCCTGTCATCCTGCTTCCTTGGAGTCTTGCAACGTCAAGCTAATGAAGCCAGGTGGTGATATTGTGAACAAACAATCAATTTAGCCGCTGATTCGGTGAATTCATACAACATTATTATGAGGGCACGATTTGACATGACTGACAGTAAACTCTATTAATTTGGTGACATTTTACTAATTCAGAGTTTAGGTGGCGCCACAATTGTTCCCATCACTAGAGCAAGAATTTGCGAATATAATAATTTTTGTGTGAATTTAAAAATTGAATTAAACATTTTCAAAAAGATGCTGTTTTGAAAGTGAAGCTATTCGGTTGTACTTCTTTAAACATTAGCAAACTGGCTCAAACAGGTGACTAACTTAGTTACTTGTATATTTGATATGTAGTTGCTGTACGTAAAGACGCCCAGACGTTTATTGGTTGTGTATTAATACGTTTAATACAGCTTAATACGTTTATTGGTTGTGTATTAATACGTTTAATACAGCTGAATACGTTTATTGATCGTGTATTAATACGTTTAATACAGCTGAATACGTTTATTGATCGTGTATTAATACGTTTAATACAGCTGAATACGTTTATTGATCGTGTATTAATACGTTTAATACAGCTGAATACGTTTATTGATCGTGTATTAATACGTTTAGTACAGCTGAATACGTTTATTGATCGTGTATTAATACGTTTAATACAGCTTAATACGTTTATTGATCGTGTATTAATACGTTTAATACAGCTTAATACGTTTATTGATCGTGTATTAATACGTTTAATACAGCTTAATACGTTTATTGATCGTGTATTAATACGTTTAATACAGCTGAATACGTTTATTGATCGTGTATTAATACGTTTAGTACAGCTGAATACGTTTATTGATCGCGTATTAATACGTTTAATACAGCTTAATACGTTTATTGATCGTGTATTAATGCGTTTAATACAGCTGAATACGTTTATTGATCGTGTATTAATACGTTTAATACAGCTTAATACGTTTATTGATCGTGTATTAATACGTTTAATACAGCTTAATACGTTTATTGATCGTGTATTAATGCGTTT
Source organism: Tubiluchus corallicola (assembly GCA_030141605.1). Taxonomy (NCBI): domain Eukaryota; kingdom Metazoa; phylum Priapulida; class Priapulimorpha; order Priapulimorphida; family Tubiluchidae; genus Tubiluchus; species Tubiluchus corallicola. The sequence goes on from JAQGDQ010001475.1 coordinate 28,281, forward strand.
AATACAGCTGAATACGTTTATTGATCGTGTATTAATACGTTTAATACAGCTGAATACGTTTATTGATCGTGTATTAATACGTTTAATACAGATTAATATGTTTATTGATTGTATATTTATGCGTTTAATGCAGATTAATACGTTTATTAATTATCTGTTAAATACGCTTAATACAGAATAACACGTTTATTGATTGTATATTTATGCGTTTAATGCAGCTTAATGCCTTTATTGATTGTATATTTATGCGTTTAATGCAGATTCATACGTTTATTGATTGTGTATTAATACGTTTAATACAGAATAACTCGTTTATTGATTGTATATTTATGCATTTAATGCAGATTCATACGTTTATTGATTCAATGACTGCGTTGTTATTGATTGATGAAATGGTTATATGACGTTGAAGTGTGTTCTGTTTCATAATTACTGCTTAAAACTGAAGCTAATCTCAAGTTGTTTCTAGGTATAGTCAACCTCTGATATCGTCCCTTACATCCGAAGTTGAGTCAGACCCGAGGGTGTATCTAGACCTGAACTTTTCTGTACTTTTACCCATATTTTTATGGATTATTGCTACACATTCAGTGAAAACGGTATGCAGGAAGCTCCTTCAGTGATGTGAGATGTATGTGACCGCGGAAACCGAGCTGTTCGAAGGCCGAGTTTGCGAAAAATTGAGATTGAAAATCGATCAATTTCGCTTTGATCATAGGGTCCCTTATATGCAAGGTAATTTACCTGGGTTTTTATTAAGCGGGACCTGAAAATATCATCCCTTATAACCAAAAGTCCTTTATATCCGAGTGCCTTATATACGAAGATTTTTACTTAGAAAATCGTTACGAAAAATCGGGACCGGTGTTAGTGGTCCCTTATAAGCGAGTACCTTATAAGCAAGTACCTTATATACGAAGATTTTTACATAGGAAATCGTTACGAAAAATCGGGACCGGTGTTGGTGGTCCCTTATAATCGAGTACCTTATAAGCAAGTATCTTATATACGAAGATTTTTACATAGGAAAAGCGTTACGAAAAATCGGGACTGGTGTTGGTGGTCCCTTATAAGCGAGTGTCCCTTATAAGCAAGTACTTTTTACCCCAGGTTGACTGTAATAAGACAGCGCACTGGTTAGTATAATCTTCTATGCCTGGCTAGTTAAGATTTATGTCAAATACTTTGCTGATTTTACTATTGAATAATTCATGCCTGAACTTGATTATATAAAATCACGTTATGGACGTGATTGTAAATTATTCCAGGGAAAAGTTGATTCAGCATCTGGTGAAAGTATGGCGTCTCCTCCGGGCTGTGTTTTCAAAAATCCACACAATCTGGTTTTTTAAATGTTTAGCAAGTTTATGTGGCAGTAAAAGTATTAAATGAACGCATAAACTTTACAGTAATTTATTAGCTGCAGGGCGCACAGGAAACCTAACTAAACAGTTATTAAATATAACGGAATTTCAAACTTCAACGTCGAAATTTGCCACACAATTTTACAAGAATTTTTTGCATAGCGAAAAACTAACTTTTCCTTTCTGTAGTGAACGCACTTCGGCTTCGCTCATTGGCTGCCTGTGAAAGGTGGCCGAACGCGTCACCCCGTTGCTAAGCAACCTGGTAAATCAGCGGCGGAATTCTGGGGCATAGAAATGAAGCTTGAACGTAGCTTTGCTGCGATGTAGCATTGAACTTTCGGCACCGCTGGACGAAGTTTAAGTTTTGACTACCGGAGCGACGCTGTTACTGTAATATTTTTGTTGTTTTTATTGACTGTTTTCCAACAAAGTAAAGTTATTTATGCGTCTCTGCGGTTCAGTTTTACTAGTTTAACGTCTGCTTGGGAGAGAAACTCAGGGCAATTCCCGAGTGCTTCACTACTTAGCGGTATCTAACAGGGTTCTTTGACTTTCGTGATCATTATTAGAGTTTGACTTTCTAACCAAAACATCAAAGTCGGGAGTTTTGAGGCGAAACGGTGAAAATTCGGAATCATGTTATAAGCAGCTTCAATCAGATGATCCACAGATAATCTCAGTTAAGTCGAGTGATAGGTAAGTTGAGATTTTTGTTATTGTGAGTTAGGAAAAGTTTGATACGTTGAAATTTTGTATTGCCGAATTAATAACATACAGTTATTGTCAAATTTTTTTTAACTCTGATCGCTACTGTAAATTTTCACTGAGAAATTACGCAGGACAAATAATTGGCCTAGCAGAATGGATAGATGGATGGATTATACCACTTTATTATAAAATAATTATTATTTCATTTAATTTCACTGACTTTCCAGACTTCGATTCAAAAAAGTCGCGTTTTTAACTAATAATAACACAGACTTGTTAAAGTGCATCTGATACTAATTACACAGACTCAACTTTCATCTAGCCCAGCCCCTGACTCCATAAAACGATTAAAATGTAAAATTTAAAAAATTATGTAATGTAATACGTGTTATGTTTGTTCTGTAATGTCAAATATATAAATAGTGTAAATGTAATGAGTGAAATTTATGTAATGTAAAGCATGTTTCTGTTAATTGTGTCATGTTAAATGTATATACAGAGTAAAATATGTCATGTAAAATTTAATGTACTTTTGTAATATTGTTTTGTAAAAATATTTTAATATTGTGTTTGTAAATATGTTCATTTATTGTATATAATTAGGCCTTAGTTTTGCACTTTAGTTTTTTTTAGTATGCACTGGACGCATTTGTCTTGAACAGTGTGGTTATTTTAACATTACGCTGAGGCTTACTCAATTTTATTATAATGAGTGAACCATTTTGATTGCAAATAAAGAATTAATGTATATAAATATAAATATATATACAAAAAATTATATTTCTTAAAGGCTTCAAATGATCATTAATTTCATTTCATACAAGGGTACGTCTGGGACCCAATTTATTTACTTGTCACTCGCTGCTATTGTGTGACATTGGGAGCTATTATGTAGTGACAGTGAATTAGTGCAGAAGCCATGCACCACTGATTCTTAGATTAGTTCAATTACTTTCCCAATGTGCTGAAACCACTGCTCTCACTTTCTGTTAAAAAAACCCATTATTGTTGGAAGCCATCCGCTGGGAGGTTTATGAAGTTAATTAGAGATTCATTTCTGTTGTTTGTGGTCAAGCAGGATCTGGTGACAAAGGCAGACATTAACGTACTTTATTATCGGGAAGTTGAGCTTATTCTAATATTTGAGAAAATGTTAGACAGTTTCAGCAAGCGACTGCAATAGTATTAGAAGCAAGTGCATTGCAAAATTGAGGTTTCACAGCATGATATTACATTACATTAGCTTTTGGCTGTGAAAGTAACGAGTTTATAGATTTTAAATCGTTTTCAAGATATGACTTTTGTACTTTATGCAATTAAAAGTCGGAACAATGTCAGCTAATCACCAGTTACACACCAACTAAAGGCAAAAATTGTTCAGTTCTAGAATTAAGTTACCCCTAAACGCAAAAGCAAAGTTTCTTGGGAAGATGAGTTTATTCTAATATTTGAGAAAAATTTTAAAACGTTTCAGCAATGAAATTGTGATAAGCGCCTCGTGTAATTAATAATTGCAATTTAAAATCGTTATCACTTCAGAGTTGGGCGCTCTCATTTTGGTGAAAAATGGCGTCATCAGGTTACCGTGCGATATGAACAGTTATTCTGCCAAGTGCTTCAACAATCTTTTTTTGACTTATTGAGCGAACTCTATAAACTAAGTAACCCACCTGGTACCTACTGTATGCTCGCAAAGTTACATAAGTACCTGAAAGTCACCAAAAGTGTGTAAATTAATTACATTTGCACAATTAATGTATACTATTTACACATTTTACTGTATAATCCTGTGGTTTAAACTTATGTAACCACTTTAATCTTATTCATAATTGATCAAATGACTAATTTCTAGATAAACACAGTTAAATACGACGCTAGAATAACTGAACTTCTAAGCAAACTGTAGAAATTTCTCAATGCGTACCTTAATCACAGCTTGCCTTCACAGCATTCACCCTGCCCAGCAGACACCAGCTTACGTCATTTTTTTTCATATATGCGGGCATCAACGTTCGTTTGGCGGAAGATAAAAAATATTTAAATTTCTTTTACATTTTTATGCAAAGCATTCTATGCGCGTATCTTGTGTGGTGATTTCAATATTTTTAATTGTACATTAAAATGCAATAAATGTTGTTCGAGGGT
>JAQGDQ010000685.1:0-112913 GCA_030141605.1 Tubiluchus corallicola
CCACCTCTGTATCTCTTTAGCCTTCACATTAAAAAGCAAGGGCTATTGAAATTTGGTTTCTCTCCCACTGGGGCAGGGGTGAAAACGTAGGATGTTTGAAACTCAGACAAATCCATACAGTAGTAATTTAAGAATAAATTGAATTATGCATCGTCGTTAATGGCATCACGAAGGAGATATCCGTCTATCTTGTACTTTGTGATCAAATAACAATGCCTTAAGTAATTTAGCAAAAGATTTGACACGGGGTCAGATCAGTGTGTGGAATTGTTTGAAAAAAAGCAACTAACAGCTTTTCCCACACCGAATTCTATTCAAACTCAATGAGCAAGGTTCCAGTCTTACCACAATGATCCAGGAAAAAAGCAACTGACAGCTTTTCCCACACCCAATTCTATTCAAACTCAATGAATTATGATGTGTTGAACTATACAGTTAGGTAATAAAGTTACATGTTTTCCTTTGCTGTTCATTCACATTGACAAATGCAGCTGTGTTGTTTGCAGCTGTGACTTGCCCAGCTGGAAAACAGCATACAGATTATGGTACCACGTGCCCCACACCGGTCAGGCTTTCGACTGCGATGAGGCGAATGTTTCGACGGCTGCGTCATCCGACTGACACGGTATTGGATAAAGACACGTGTGTCGTCCAGGAGGATTGTCCGTGTAACCACCAGGGCAGTTTATAAAACTGGTGATACCGTTGAGATGGACTGTAATACTTGGTAACTGTTTAACTCTTTCCTTTATAAATGGAAAAAAATTTTGCAATATTAAAGTCCCTATCAGCATTTAAAACAAAATTAAAATCACTAATATTAACCAGATATGAAATACCATCACACCAGTACGACAACATACACACTAATTCAGAATTCATATACCCACGGCCATATTAATTAAATCATAGTTTTTTTATTTTTTATGTTTTTTTGGAAAAATAAGTGCATGCGATGTACCAGAACTATCTTAGTGTTCGACTGGTAGATTGCGATCAACATAATTGGTAGGCTTACAGCAAAAAAATTATTGAACATTTTATATATAATAATCTTTATTTGCCATTAAAATACATTGATAATCACTGATAAAAACTTTACAGAGATGATCAATCAGTGTTAGTTAATAAAAACTTACACTGCTAAAGGCAAATACGTCAGTGCAATCTAAACTACTGTGCAGTAATGGAAAGTAACGACGAATAAAATCAAACATATTTACAAATATGCACAAAAAATGAAAAAAACTATGATTTAATTAATATGGCCGTGGGTATATGAATTCTGAATTAGTGTGTATGTTGTCGTACCGGTGTGATGGTATTTCATATCTGGTTAATATTAGTGATTTTAATTTTGTTTTAAATGCTGATAGGGACTTTAATATTGCAAAATTTTTTTCCATTTATAAAGGAAAGAGTTAAACAGTTACCAAGTATTACAGTCCATCTCAACGGTATCACCAGTTTTATAAACTGCCCCCTGGTGGTTACACGGACAATCCTCCTGGACGACACACGTGTCTTTATCCAATACCGTGTCAGTCGGACAGACGCAGCCGTCGAAACATTCCGCCTCATCGCAGTCGAAAGCCTGACCCCGACACGTCGTGGGGCACGTGGTACCACAATCTGTATGCTGTTTTCCAGCTGGGCAAGTCACAGCTGCAAACAACACAGCTGCATTAGTCAATGTAAAGAATGAAACAGCAAAGGAAAACATGTAACTTTATAACACTAACTGTATAGTTCAACACATCATAATTCATTGAGTTTGAATAGAATTGGGTGTGGGAAAAAGCTGTCAGTTGCTTTTTTCCTGGATCATTGTGGTAAGACTGGAACCTTGCTCAATGAGTTTGAATAGAATTCGGTGTGGGAAAAGCTGTCAGTTGCGTTTTTTCAAACAATTCCACACACTACAGTCTGACCCCCCCCCCTTGCTCATTTCCAGCAATTTTTGATGTCAAATCTTTTCCTAAATTACTCAAGGCATTGTTATTTGATCACAAAGTACCTAAGATACACGGATATCTCCTTCGTGATACCATTAACGACGATGCATAATTCAATTTATTCTTAAATTACTACTGTATGGATTTGTCTGAGTTTCAAACATCCTACGTTTTCACCCCCGCCCCAGTGGGAGAGAAACCAAATTTCAATAGCCCTTGCTTTTTAATGTGAAGGCTAAAGAGATACAGAGGTGGGGGGGGGGGGGGGGACAGGAGGCAATGGCCCCCAGACACAAGGGCGAGAGAGTGTTAATTATTAATTACTAATCCGACATTAACAAAATAATTAACAAATGATTTCAAACAACAACAAAATTGCCTAGTCAGAGCTCAACTTAGCTGACTTAATTACTACATACAGAATGACATACAAAAGAAGTTGATCATCACGACTAGAAGGGCTGGTTCAATCAGTGACTTTTCAAAACTAACTTAATCCAAATAGAAGCAGTTCTGGAAAATCAACTTACGACACAACTCGTCGGTTCTCCAGGTTTCGCCAAAAGCTGGGAACAACCTATAGCAGTCGCGAAAGAAAGCCTCAAAAGTGTTGCAAGCGCAGTCTTGCCTTTCAGCGGAACAGCTACATACGTCTTGTCTACAAGCTTCAACATAGCGATTAATATTGAGTATCTGTAAGAAACATAAATCACTTCTAACATTGAGTAGCTGTAAGAAACATAAATCACTTCTAACACTGAGTATCTGTAAGAAACATAAATCACTTCTAACATTGAGTAGCTGTAAGAAGAATAAATCACTTCTAATACTGAGTATCTGTAAGAAACATAAATCACTTCTAACATTGAGCATCTATGAGAAGAATAAAACACTTCTAACATTGAGTATCTGTAAGAAGAATAGATCACTTCTAACACTGCGTATCTGTAAGAAACATAAATCACTTCTAACATTGAGTATCTGTAAGAAGAATAGATCACTTATAACATTGAGTATCTCTAAGAAACATAAATCACTTCTAACACTGAGTATCTGTAAGAAGAATAGATCACTTCTAATACTGAGTATCTGTAAGAAGAATAAATCACTTCTAACACTGAGTATCTGTAAGAAGAATAGATCACTTCTAATACTGAGTATCTGTAAGGAACATAAATCACTTCTAACACTGAGTATCTGTAAGAAACATAAATCACTTCTAACACTGAGTAGCTGTAAGAAACATAAATCACTTCTAACACTGAGTATCTGTAAGAAACATAAATCACTTCTAACATTGAGTAGCTGTAAGAAGAATAAATCACTTCTAATACTGAGTATCTGTAAGAAACATAAATCACTTCTAACATTGAGCATCTATGAGAAGAATAAAACACTTCTAACATTGAGTATCTGTAAGAAGAATAGATCACTTCTAACATTGAGTATCTGTAAGAAGAATAAATCACTTCTAACACTGAGCATCTGTAAGAAGAATAGATCACTTATAACATTGAGTATCTGTAAGAAACATAAATCACTTCTAACATTGAGTATCTGTAAGAAGAATAGATCACTTCTAACATTGAGTATCTGTAAGAAGAATAAATCACTTCTAACACTGAGTATCTGTAAGAAGAATAAATCACTTATAACATTGAGTATCTGTAAGAAACATAAATCACTTCTAACATTGAGTATCTGTAAGAAGAATAGATCACTTCTAACACTGAGTATCTGTAAGAAGAATAAATCACTTCTAACACTGAGTATCTGTAAGAAGAATAAATCATTTATAACACTGAGCATCTGTAAGAAGAATAAATCACTTATAACATTGAGTATCTCTAAGAAACATAAATCACTTCTAACATTGAGTATCTGTAAGAAGAATAAATCACTTCTAACACTGAGTATCTGTAAGAAGAATAGATCACTTCTAATACTGAGTATCTGTAAGAAGAATAAATCACTTATAACATTGAGTATCTGTAAGAAGAATAGATCACTTATAACATTGAGTATCTCTAAGAAACATAAATCACTTCTAACACTGAGTATCTGTAAGAAGAATAGATCACTTCTAATACTGAGTATCTGTAAGAAGAATAAATCACTTCTGACACTGAGTATCTGTAAGAAGAATAGATCACTTCTAATACTGAGTATCTGTAAGAAGAATAGATCACTTCTAATACTGAGTATCTGTAAGGAACATAAATCACTTCTAACATTGAGTATCTGTAAGAAACATAAATCACTTCTAACACTGAGTAGCTGTAAGAAACATAAATCACTTCTAACACTGAGTATCTGTAAGAAACATAAATCACTTCTAACATTGAATAGCTGTAAGAAGAATAAATCACTTCTAATACTGAGTATCTGTAAGAAACATAAATCACTTCTAACATTGAGCATCTATGAGAAGAATAAAACACTTCTAACATTGAGTATCTGTAAGAAGAATAGATCACTTCTAACATTGAGTATCTGTAAGAAGAATAAATCACTTCTAACACTGAGCATCTGTAAGAAGAATAGATCACTTGTAACATTGAGTATCTATACAATCTGAAGTAAGGCTCAGGCGGCTAACCATTTAAATGTTTAATCAACCGCTAACTACCGTACCGTCTAGAAAATCACTAACTGTTTAACCATTTCTTAGCAAAGTTTTCTATTAATGAAACCTCTTATCTTTTCTCAATTGGTGTATGCAGTTAGCAATGTTCCGCATGCATATAATTGTATTATTAACAACATTTTTCACTTGTTTAGATACAAGGATGCCACCATGTTGGACATTCTCACCGCTGCATTTGAATCGCACTACTTACTCGTGCAAAGAATGAATGTGTGAATGTATGAAGTTTAAACGGTTAATTATTAAGCCTAACCATCTTAGCCCTAATCTGAATCAATTACACGATAAATATATGCAACGTTATTATTTCAGTCCTACCTTAGAACAAGACTGATATTTTTCATTGTTACGGACTAGTTCCTCTAAGCGCTTGCATTCGTTTAATGCTTTGGTGACGACGGCTAAACCTGAAACGTCGCCTCGCAGCGCAAAAGTGTTGCAAGTGTTATCACGGTTTTCAGTTGCTGGACAATCGTCTGTAAAACACAAATAAAAAACTGACAAGGAATTCAATGCTTTGCACATGTATCAGCATGCAACGAAATACTTTGTACATAGCATAGCAAGAAAACCAATGCTTTGTATGTGGCATAGCAAGGAAAGAAATGCTTTTCACTTGGTATAGCATGAAACTCTTTTCATATGCATCAGCATGCAAATAAATGCTTTGTACATAGCACAGCAAGTAAACAAATGCTTTGTACATAGCATAGCAAGGAAACAAATGTTTTGTACGTGGCATAGCAAGGAAACAAATGCTTTGTACATGGCATAGCAAGGAAACAAATGCTTTGTACATAGCATAGCAAGAAAACAAATGCTTTGTACATGGCATAGCAAAGAAACAAATGCTTTGTATGTGGCATAACAAGGAAACAATGCCTTTCACATGGCATAGCATGAAACTCTGCATATGCATCAGCATACAAAGAAATACTTTGTACATAGCATAGCAAGAAAACCAATGCTTTGTATGTGGCATAGCAAGGAAAGAAATGCTTTGCACTTGGTATAGCATGAAACTCTTTTCATATGCATCAGCATGCAAATAAATGCTTTGTACATAGCACAGCAAGTAAACAAATGCTTTGTACATAGCATAGCAAGTAAACAAATGCCTTTCACATGGCATAGCATGAAACTCTTTTCATATGCATCAGCATGCAAAGAAATACTTTATACATAGCACAGCAAGTAAACAAAAGCTTTGTACATAGCATAGCAAGTAAACAAAAGCTTTATTCAGACTCTTGCAAACTATAGCAGTAGTATTATCACAAGCCATTTTAATACACAGCTCATTTTAAAGTGAAGGGTTGCAGCGGGACCAGCACATAGCTCACTATCAAGAACAATCTGGAACTCTAGAACTATGCAGAAGCCAAAGAAATTACTGAAAAAAGTGACTGAACAGGCCAGCACCCAACCATTTACAAACCAGACCCGGCACACTTTAATTATACTGCCAAGCATAATCCCTTCTTGTGTGAATTTAAAGAATTTGTATTATTCCGCCGACCACATTTTCTCACACTCATACTGTGCCTACCATTTGGGCCGTTCATTCGCCAACTGCGTACAAAATCCAAGACAGAAGAGGCTACATGGCCATCAATGTTCGTGAAGTCGTTGGACACATCGTTGTCGTAGATGCCGCACAAACCGCACGTCTTGTCTCTCATGGCATCGGTTACCTACATCAACGATACTCAATGTTATCTCCTATAACAAAGTTAACAGCTTGGAAACGGCACAAAATGGTGATGACTTATTGGACAACAATGTAACTTCAGTCATACTGATTCATCATTTGACAGTTATACAAAAAACTTGCTCTCCTACAATGTCTTGCCGCGCAAAGTATTTATCACAAGTGATACTACTACTTACAAAAAGTACAGCATATTAAAGATGGCGAAATTTTGTCTAGCTAGAACCTTGTCTAGTTCATTTTTTCTTGTTCAAAAGCAAGATCCTGCTAGTAAATCACTCTATGCACACACTAATGCACAATTAAGTAAAGTCCATGTAAAAAACTGAACTTACTGAACTGATGCACTAGACGGCTTTGCCCTACCCACATGTCACATGATGATTCTAGTTAAGACGCACTGCTGTGGTACACTTAACCTTTAACCCACTGCAACTGCACGTGCGCACAACCAAACTATGAAAAGTTTACTTTACGTCAGGGGTGTGCAAATTATCTGACTAGCCGGGCCACATTAAACTTTCCCGCAATTCCTGCGGGCCACAGGCAGTTTGATCAAGGAGCCAAGTACAGAAATGCCTAATAATGATTTTTTGCATCCGACCTGCGTACATCATTACTACTACACTCAAGAAACTATTTTAGAAGTTATTAAAATTCATATTACAAATCATATATTTCTACTTTCAGGACAAATAGTGGTAATTTCATTACAATGCATATTAGTAATGTGTACCACACAGTCTGTGTAGTACAGTGACATTAAGCTACAACCGTCTTGTAACGGTTAATGGCATCCGATCTAGTAGAAAAAAACTACCCGCACTATCTTTGGGATCGTGGCACGGACTTCAGCTGGATACACTCAATTAATGGCCCGGGCCGCACTTTCATTAGGTTGACAAATCTCTTCGCGGGCCGCACATATTCTCTCGGCGGGCAGCATGTGGCCCGCGGGCCGCAATTTGCACACCCCTGCTTTACGTCAACATTTTCTAACAAAGTGATACGTACATCTACAAATATGCCTTCTCGGCCGTCCCATCTCAGGCGGAAGTTGTCTGCCTTTACAACTACAAATGCTGCAACTTTTTCTACCAGTAATTCCTTATTTACTACGACTGGCATGTCCAGTTCCTTCTGCCCTCCGAGTACCACTGGCTCTCCTGAAAAAGAGAAACCAGGAGAAATTAGGTGTGAAATCATTACACTTTCAATAACATTTTAGTGAAAAAACTTTGTAAAATTTAGATGTCAAATAAGCTCACAAGCTTTAACTCCTTCAGGCCGGCACTACTCAAAATAGGTCTTTATAAGACTTTTCTGCTATGGTATGAGCACAGACATAAGCTCCGCTATGTAATCATGCTATGAAATCATGGTATGCACAGAATCTCGGATATGTAATCATAAACAACACACAAACAAAACACAAACAAACACAAACCGATATGTAATCATGGTATCACACAGAATTGGATATGTAATCATGCTATGTAATCATGGTATAGCACAGAATTTCGGATATGAAATCATGGTATGTAATCATGGTATGAGCACAGAATCTCGGCTATGTAATCATGCTATGTAATCATGGTATGAGCACAGAATTTCGGATATGTAATAATGCTATGTAATCATGGTATCACCACAGAATTTCGGATATGTAATCATGCTATGAAATCATGGTATGAGCACAGAATTTCGGATATGTAATCATGCTATGTAATCATGGTATCAGCAGAGAATCTCGGATATGTAATCATGCTATGTAATCATGGTATCAGCACAGAATTTCGGATATGTAATCATGCTATGAAATCATGGTATGAGCACAGAATCTCGGATATGTAATCATGGTATCAGCACAGAATTTCGGATATGTAATCATGCTATGAAATCATGGTAAGAATTTCGGATATGTAATCATGCTATGAATCATGGTATAGCACAGAATCGGTATGTAATCATGCTATGAATCATGGTATAGCACAGAATTCGGATATGTAATATGCTATGTAATCATGGTATCACACAGAATTTCGGATATGTAATCATGCTATGAAATCATGGTATGAGCACAGAATCTCGGATATGTAATCATGCTATGTAATCATGGTATCAGCACAGAATCTCGGATATGTAATCATGCTATGTAATCATGGTATGAGCACAGAATTTCGGATATGTAATCATGCTATGTAACATGGTATGAGCACAGAATTTCGGATATGTAATCATGCTATGTAATCATGGTATCAGCACAGAATCTCGGATATGTAATCATGCTATGTAATCATGGTATGAGCACAGAATTTCGGATATGTAATCATGCTATGTAATCATGGTATCAGCACAGAATTTCGGATATGTAATCATGCTATGAAATCATGGTATGAGCACAGAATCTCGGATATGTAATCATGCTATGTAATCATGGTATCAGCACAGAATTTCGGATATGTAATCATGCTATGGAATCATGGTATCAGCACAGAATTTCGGATATGTAATCCTGCTATGTAATCATGGTATCAGCACAGAATCTCGGCTATGTAATCATGCTATTTGTTTAAACATTTACAAATGATTTAATTGGATAAAATCAAGAATAATACACCCTCCTTAGGCACTTCAACTTAGCCTATTGAGTAGCTCAGTCTGGTATACACTTGCATGATCGTACACTATTGATCACCTGCTTTCTACAGTCCAAGAGAATTGTCTGTTGTACTAAGTTCCAGGAAAGACCAACTGATCAGCCAAGGAGAAATTAGGGGTCGTTTCGTTTTTTTAACAGGAATTTCCCTTTAAAAATAGAGTAGACTTGAGACCAAAGTTTATCAGAGTGTTGTGTCTGGATAGTTGAAATTTTCTACATTAGTCAATTTCACACAAGTGATGCTGTACATTGTTACGGTGCAAACACTGCAGTTACTGAAAGCTTTTTTCAATTTTTTCATCAAAAATCGATTTTTAATTTGTCTAAGGTAAGCAAATGCATTTCATATATATTTCTGCATGAAAGAACATCGTGTGAGGAGTAGAAACCTACAAAAATTATCAAATATAGTTTAATCGCTGCTCAGCGGAGGAAGCAGTTTTTCACGAACGCATGTAAAATGCAGCAAAAGCTTGCGGTCCTGAAAGAGTTAATGGAATGATTGGGTCTCATGCAGTCGCAATATATGGCCTCCAATCAATTATAACGCTATTTTAATATACCTGTATGTAAATTAAACATACACTGTTGTCGTTTCTTCTCCTCTTTTCCTCCTTCCTATCCCTAATCTTACTATTTTTCTCCATTCCATCATGTCTACTAACCCTAACCATTCTTTCATTCACTCATCCTCCCCTCCCTTCCTTCTTCCTATCCCTAATCTTACTATTTTTTCCATTCCATCATGTCTACTAACCCTAACCATTCTTTCATTCACTCATTTGTGATACCCTAACAAGCCAAGCTTTCAAAGTGTCATACAGCAACTCTTTTATTTGGTTAATTTGACTTCATCAACGTTTTTTTACCTATACTGTTTATTTTTGTTTCAATAATATTGTATGTTGATGTATTGTATATGTATTGCTGGAGTGAAATAAATTGATTGATTGATTGATATCCTATTTTTAAATATTTCAAATTAATCAGTTCTGGGGCCAAATAAGTGAAATGTTAATTGAAGTGTGATATTATTAGTTTGTAAACTATCCAGATTTATAAGAAACAGACATTTGCAATATTGTTAAGCGGTACCTGAACAACCTCACACCTGCAACAGACATACCTGTAATTTCATCTGCTTTGAGAATAATTTGAGCTCCAGATGCGTAAACGACAACCTGCCGCCTACACGGCGTATCCGCTCCGCAATATCTATCATTCACAATGTGGATACTGAAAGCACCATCTTTGCAATCTTTAGCTAATGCGTAACTGCACTGCCCGTGGAAAAAGAAGACTTGTCCGTCAAAGCTCCGGTAATGTGACTGACTCCATGCGGAGCAGGTGGAGACATACCCCGATGTTGCTGGAGTGGAATAGTGACATATTAACCACTTGTGATGTTCAAAATAGTACAACACAACAATATACAACGAGTAAATAAAGACTTGTTTATACAGTAGGCATCGCTTAATAGACTCATTTTGGGACGAGTGTTTTGGCCTAATCAATTGACTGATTCAATTAGCCGACGGGTGTAGTCTATTACTACTATAGAAGTATGACACATGACTCATCACTTTAGTACGCATTGCAAAGACTTTAAATGAATTTTGAAATAAATTAATATCAAAATTTGTACGTACAATTATTATTTAATAATAATAATAAGTGAATTAATGAAAAAAGAAAATAAAAAATTGCACAAATGATTATTACCACTAGAAATTAAAAAAATTCATGCAAGGCGAATTGCTTCATTTCTTCAGGAAGAAGTTGGTTTATGAAATTCTCATAATGATAAAAACATTGAAAATCTGTTACTGTATACTGTAAATATTCACTCAAAACACCTAGTCACCTAGTGCTTGAGCTGCAGTGATGACCTTGTTTCTCCTGTGAAAAAAAACTGCGGGAACTTCAAAAGCAAACCACTGGTCAAGTGATTAAATGTTTAGCTTCCAGAAACAACGAGGTTAACTGCACTGGACAAGCGGATGACAGATTCAAAGCAAACCACTGGTCAAGTGATTAAATGTTTAGCTTCCAGAAACAACGAGGTTAACTGCAGTGGACAAGCGGGTAGCAGATTCAAAGCAAAACCGCTGGTCAAGTCATTAAATGTTTAGCTTCCAGAAACAGCGAGGTTAACTGCAGTGGACAAGCGGGTGACAGATTCAAAGCAAACCGCTGGTCAAGTGATTAAATGTTTAGCTTCCAGAAACAACGAGGTTAACTGCAGTGGACAAGCGGGTGACAGATTCAAAGCAAACCACTGGTCAAGTGATTAAATGTTTAGCTTCCAGAAACAACGAGGTTAATTGCAGTGGACAAGCGGGTGACAGATTCAAAGCAAACCGCTGGTCAAGTGATTAAATGTTTAGCTTCCAGAAACAACGAGGTTAACTGCAGTGGACAAGCGGGTGACAGATTCAAAGCAAACCACTGGTCAAGTGATTAAATGTTTAGCTTCCAGAAACAACGAGGTTAACTGCAGTGGACAAGCGGGTGACAGATTCAAAGCAAAACCACTGGTCAAGTGATTAAATGTTTAGCTTCCAGAAACAACGAGGTTAACTGCAGTGGACAAGCGGGTGACAGATTCAAAGCAAAACCGCTGGTCAAGTGATTAAATGTTTAGCTTCCAGAAACAACGAGGTTAACTGCAGTGGACAAGCGGGTGACAGATTCAAAGCAAACCGCTGGTCAAGTGATTAAATGTTTAGCTTCCAGAAACAACGAGGTTAACTGCAGTGGACAAGCGGATGACAGATTCAAAGCAAAACCACTGGTCAAGTGATTAAATGTTTAGCTTCCAGAAACAATGAGGTTAACTGCAGTGGACAAGCGGGTGACAGACTGAAAGCAAAACCACTGGTCAAGTGATTAAATGTTTAGCTTCCAGAAACAATGAGGTTAACTGCAGTGGACAAGCGGATGACAGATTCAAAGCAAAACCGCTGGTCAAGTGATTAAATGTTTAGCTTCCAGAAACAATGAGGTTAACTGCAGTGGACAAGCGGGTGACAGATTCAAAGCAAAACCGCTGGTCAAGTGATTAAATGTTTAGCTTCCAGAAACAATGAGGTTAACTGCAGTGGACAAGCGGGTGACAGATTCAAAGCAAACCGCTGGTCAAGTGAATTAAATGTTTAGCGTCCAGAAACAACGAGGTTAACTGCAGTGGACAAGCGGGTGACAGATTCAAAGCAAACCCGCTAAGCTAACATATTAGTGAATGTGATAAACATACTGTACCTGCTTATAAACAAAGCTGTACTTAACACGACTGTTTCTACCTATATTGTACTGCACAACATCGACACAAAGATGATATAGGAGCAGCAAAAGCCCTTTGGGGACACACAAGTGCCTTATTTTAAGTGCCTGAAGTAAAACTACTGAATCAATTAGGCGGAGTTATTTGAGTCAGTTATCGACAGGTTTTATATACGTTTGAACAGAAGCGGCCCGTTCCAAACATTTATGAAACAATGAAGTGACAGAGTCGATTAACCGTGAGTCTAATAAAAGCCACCTACTGTATTTTTATTTTGTAAAACTGTAATATGGAAAAAAAGAACAACATCATCACAGAGTCTTGTAATATGAGCAGCTATGACATATGAATAATCTGAATAACTGTAATATTACAGCTTTAACAAATCACTAAAAATGGACGTTAACAAATAAAATGTGTCTCTCAAATACTCATTTCAGATACAATAAACAAAAATGGTTTAATCATAAGCTGAACTAAATCTCAAGTCACTCGCAACCAAACATCATACCTTCCGCCATTGACCGCAGGTCAGCAGTGAGAGGTTCGGGTTTTCTCGATCGCGGAACACATTTCGGAGCAACTGCAGGAGTCCAACGACCCGTCACATCACATTCAAAAACATCGGACTGAGGAACATCGAACTTCCAACCGTCCGGGCACGAAACGGTGCACTCGCTTGACTGTTGAGTGTGCACGCATTTCATTGTCCCGACGAAACCCAATGTGTTCATATCACAGTTTGAAATTGCTAAAAATACAAAAGTTTGTCTTAAATATAAAGTAAAAATAGTTCCATCATTAGATCACAGGTGTTACAATCAAGTTTTCATCATCATTAGATCACAGGTGTTACAATCAAGTTTTCATAGAAGTTTTATTTCTAGTGTAAACAAATTTAACTTTGCAAAGCACTGCACTGTTGAAAATCAGCATAAAATATTTTTAAGCTTTTCTTATTTGCTGAAAAATTACAAATTATTAGATTTAATATTTTATTTCAAACTTCACAAGGTTCATATACACATCACAAATTAATACAAATAATACAATAAATCATGACACACGACAATAACACAAATAACAATTAACGATATAATAAACTACGCCAATGACATCTAATTACAGAAGTAAAGTTTGCATCACTGTTTATAATGTTCTTGCATATAAAATTTTCACTCTTGTTCAGCCTGATGTGTAAACTGTATGCACATTTTCTGTGAATCACATCAAAATAAATAATATTAAGTCTAGTAGAAATATATCTAGCGCTCGTATCATATGAAAAGTTAAACAGCTTCCGTGTTGATACATTATATGCGACCTTGAGTTTGCTAGGATTGTAAGAATAAAAATGTCTCCAAGTGGACATACAATAAAAAGTAGTGCAGTAAACACTTGTCTCTTCACGTTAACTGAACAGTGAGTAAATTTCATGAGTAATTTATTTGCTTTACCAATAAATTGAACATTGTCGTAATATATCTAAATCATCTCTATTGTCATCTGATAAAATATGACCCAGATATTTTTCCTTTTTACTAGGTACAAAACTTTTACACTGCAAAACAACAGACCCAAAAGTAAACTGCTGCATGTGGGCGGAGCGAAACGTGACAAGTTTAGTCTTATTCACATTTACAAGGATATCATATTCTTTAGCAAATTTATTAAAAATATCTAGGAGTCTCTGTAGCTAAAAAAGCTCCTTTCAAGACTCTCACGAAATGCAAGAGGACTGTTTTTGTTAGTCACGTCAGTAAATAATAACAAAATTAAAATTAAAAAGCTGCATTAATTAATCTAGCCGCAGTCATTTAACAGACATCATCAGCAGAAATGGTTGTTTAGCATCTTAAACTTACAACAATACAGACAGACAGACAGACAAACAGTGAATATGTACGTATCTGGCATTGGCAGCCATTAGACTGTTTACCACCGAGTATGTCTGCAGTCTCCAGAGTCATATCCAAAGATCACTGGTTCAAACCCGTGATCAACCCTTCCTGTTGTTCGACCAAACTTTGGTTACAAAGTTAATTAACCATTAATTACCTGTATAATTAATGAAAGTAAAAAAAACACAAATTTTCAAATACTTACGATGTTGGCAGCTGTCACCACGATACTGAGCGGGACAAATGCAGACATTATCCTGGCAAACTCCTCCATTAAGACAAGTACGATCACACGAAGCTGTAACATGATAATAGACAGATCTCATTTACACACTGTATTGCAGTCAATGTTAACTTTACTACAAACTACAAACTACAAACTCCACCATTAAGACAAGTACGATCACACGAAGCTGTAACATGATAATAGACAGCTCTCACTTACACACTGTATTGCAGTCAATGTTAACTTTACTACAAACTACAAACTCCACCATTAAGACAAGTACGATCACACGAAGCTGTAACATGATAATAGACAGCTCTCACTTACACACTGTATTGCAGTCAATGTTAACTTTGCTACAAACTACAAACTCCACCATTAAGACAAGTACGATCACACGAAGCTGTAACATGATAATAGACAGCTCTCACTTACACACTGTATTGCAGTCAATGTTAACTTTACTACAAACTACAAACTCCTCCATTAAGACAAGTACGATCACACGGAGCTGTAACATGATAATAGACAGCTCTCACTTACACACTGTATTGCAGTCAATGTTAACTTTACTACAAACTACAAACTCCACCATTAAAACAAGTACGATCACACGGAGCTGTAACATGATAATAGACAGCTCTCACTTACACACTGTATTGCAGTCAATGTTAACTTTACTACAAACTACAAACTCCACCATTAAAACAAGTACGATCACACGGAGCTGTAACATGATAATAGACAGATCTCACTTACACACTGTATTGCAGTCAATGTTAACTTTACTACAAACTACAAACTCCACCATTAAAACAAGTACGATCACACGGAGCTGTAACATGATAATAGACAGATCTCACTTACACACTGTATTGCAGTCAATGTTAACTTTACTACAAACTACAAACTCCTCCATTAAGACAAGTACGATCACACGAAGCTGTAACATGATAATAGACAGATCTCACTTACACACTGTATTGCAGTCAATGTTAACTTTACTACAAACTACAAACTCCTCCATTAAGACAAGTACGATCACACGAAGCTGTAACATGATAATAGACAAATCTCACTTACACACTGTATTGCAGTCAATGTTAACTTTACTACAAACTACAAACTCCACCATTAAAACAAGTACGATCACACGGAGCTGTAACATGATAATAGACAGATCTCACTTACACACTGTATTGCAGTCAATGTTAACTTTACTACAAACTACAAACTCCACCATTAAAACAAGTACGATCACACGAAGCTGTAACATGATAATAGACAGATCTCACTTACACACTGTATTGCAGTCAATGTTAACTTTGCTACAAACTACAAACTCCTCCATTAAAACAAGTACGATCACACGGAGCTATAACATGATAATAGACAGATCTCACTTACACACTGTATTGCAGTCAATGTTAACTTTAGTACAAACTACAAACTCTACCATTAAAACAAGTACGATCACACGGAGCTGTAACATGATAATAGACAGATCTCACTTACACACTGTATTGCAGTCAATGTTAACTTTACTACAAACTACAAACTCTACCATTAAAACAAGTACGATCACACGGAGCTGTAACATGATAATAGACAGATCTCACTTACACACTGTATTGCAGTCAATGTTAACTTTGCTACAAACTACAAACTCCTCCATTAAAACAAGTACGATCACACGGAGCTATAACATGATAACAGACAGATCTCACTTACACACTGTATTGCAGTCAATGTTAACTTTACTACAAACTACAAACTCCACCATTAAGACAAGTACGATCACACGAAGCTGTAACATGATAATAGACAGATCTCACTTACACACTGTATTGCAGTCAATGTTAACTTTACTACAAACTACAAACTCCACCATTAAGACAAGTACGATCACACGAAGCTGCAACATGATAATAGACAGATCTCACTTACACACTGTATTGCAGTCAATGTTAACTTTACTACAAACTACAAACTCCACCATTAAGACAAGTACGATCACACGAAGCTATAACATGATAATAGACAGATCTCACTTACACACTGTATTGCAGTCAATGTTAACTTTACTACAAACTCGCAAAAAACAGTTTACCCACTGACATAAGCTGATGAAACTGAACTAAACTAAACCTTAGTGGATATTTCTTACACTGTAGTTCATTTTGACTTGTGAAATATTTAGCTTAATCCTATCTGTTCTTATTAGAAGCTAAATAAAACCAGATGATTTAGTGTAGTGGTAACGCATCCGCTTTCCATCTGGGAGGTCGTGAGTTCGATACAGCGGCTGGGTCATTCCAAAAAGACTTAAAAATGGTCTTTGCTGTAGCCCTGTTTGGCACGTGGTATTTCGATAAAAGTGGGGCAATAATAGTCTCTGTTATGTAGTTGTAGATTGTTATTTACAGTCACCCCAAAAGCTGTTTGAACCTTATGTTAATTGTTCATCAAAAAAAAACGACTTTAAATAAAGATTATTTTTATTGTTGGTTGTTGTTGTTGTTATTGTTTTATTATTATTATTACTATTACTATTGTCACTATTATTATTATTATTATTATTAACATCATCATCATCATCATCAACATCATCATCATCACCATCATCATCATCACCATCATCACCACCACCATCATCATCATCACCATCACCACCATCATCATCACACCACCATCACCACACCACACACACAACACACACACACACACACACACACAACACACCACCACCATCACCACATCATCATCATCATCATCCATCACCACCATCATCACCATCATCATCACCATCACCACCATCACCACCATCATCACCACCATCACCATCACCATCACCATCATCACCACCACCACCATCATCATCACCATCACCACCATCATCACCATCATCACCACCATCACCATCACCACACACACCACCACCACACCACACAACCACCACCACACCACCACATCACCATCACACATCATCAACACCACACCACACACCACCACCACATCACACACCATCATCATCACCATCACCATCATCATCACCACCACCATCATCATCACCATCATCATCATCATCACAACAACATCATCATCACCATCACCATCACCATCATCACCACCATTCAAGTCAAAACAAAAATGACTGGTAAATTTCACATTTGTCTGACATTGTAGGAAACTGAACTTTGCTTAGCACTTCCTTCACGTATTGGGAAAATTTACTGAGATTCTTCATGACCACAAGCCACAAAGAAACTTAATAACAGCAAACTGTAAAATGAACCTAAAATCTATACAGCTAACAAAGCAGCAGGTAATTTCCCATGTTCCATTTACACTTTCTAAATATCCTCTCACAGCCAATTGATACATTAACCAATGAAATCTTGCACTTATACAAAGTTTTACAAATTAAAATTACATTTCGAATTGTTTAAAATATAGATCATCTATTCTTAATTAATTTTTAATTACTGTTGCCAATGGCGTGCTTCATCAGTCAAGAAAACCTTACCTTCGCAATTTGGGAAATGATTGCCATTAGTCCAAACGTCGCCTGACCGTTGAGGGTCACACACGGTCACTAGGGAGTCCCCTCCATCTGGAAAGCGATGATTTGCCCTGCACGATGCCACGCACTCCCTAAATATCAAACTGGTGATGCAGCTGAGCCAATTTTCACTCATAAGATTGAAATCGATTAAAATAACAACTCAAAAGTGTCGGCATCGTCCGTCAACTTTTATTTAAACTCAAAACCTCAATTTTAATTATTACCACCGGAAATGTTCAGAAGAAAAATCACGATCTTTGCAGTTATACTAAAGACTAAAAAAAAGGACCAGTTCTCTGACCAAGGACCAGTTCTCTGACCAATCACGTGGATTAATGCATATGACAAGTAGCTAATAAACTAATAATGATTATCACCATTTTCTAGATACATTGAGCTCACATATTAATGCAATACACAATGCAGAGGTGGACATGGATAATTAGTAACAATAGAAATATATACAAAAAATAATACAATATATACAATTTTGAATTACTTAGTTAGTAAATATAAAAGCTTCTCATTCAGTTCATTTCGAGTGAAACCTTCAATAATTAATTCACTATGAACTATGAATTTATTTTTCACACATCAAAATAAAATATCGTAGACATTAATAAACAATACATAAAATGATTTGAGTAGTGCCAGGTGAGTGTACGACCATATGGTCATTAACACACTCACCTTACTTAAATGAAAAAAATATTAAAGTTATACATGCTTCTCTAGATGACTTAATGTAATTGATGTAATAAAGTAAATGATGTAATAATAGCAAGGAAACATAAGGAAAACATAATATGTAATTACGATAATGATATAGGCTGCGATGAATGAATAATTTCATTTAAATTGATTTATACCTTTTACTAATAAAGTAACAAAGGTCGTAAAGATACCTATTAGTAAAAGAAAAACATTAGTGCAAAAAGACACACGTGCACAAAAAAGAGAAAAACCTCTGGTTTTCTACGCCAATGAATATTTACTAAGTAAAAATATCTTATATTGTTTGGTAGGTATTTATAAAGAAGGAGTGGAAATGATTGTATTGAGTACACTATTCCACAATTTAGGTATTTAAGCCATACACTGTGTTAAATCCAGTTTGAAAATAGTGTCCCATACTGGAAGACCTTCACGTTGATAAGACCAGTAGATTTCATAGCTTAGTTTTTCTTCTGCGGTTTAATTTAAATTCATTTCTTTACTTTCACAAAAAATTCTATTTTCTCCTAGTTTTATTAAACTTCAATGATCATTCAGACAGTGCAGTGGCAAGAGAATTTTGTTATTGACTGACGCATTTTTACATCTTTAATATCATTTTACAAAGAATGTTAATAAGAGGTACAATTTCGGCTATGCAAAGTGTCGTATTTGAATGGGAATCGTAGGGAATGCCTACAATTTTAGAGAATTAGGGAATGCCTACAACTCGTCCCAAAGATTTTCTAACGTTACTAACTTAATGTTACCGTAAGTTTGGCAAAAAGTACTACTACTAATTTACTAATTTACAGGATATTTACTAATATGTATACATAAAATACATAAAATGCAAAAACAACTATGTTGACGGTTTATCATACAAAGTCGATTTTAAATAAATATCATTAAAACAAGCAGTAAAGACTGGAGATTCTACACTGAAATATCAGTAAATTTCTTGTAAATTAGTAAATTGGCAAAAATTTCTTTATTATTTACAAAAATTCATATTCGCTGTAAGAAATGCCATCATTTTCTTGCATAAATTTAAGAAGATGTGTCCAAGCACCATTATCTGTTAGCATTTTTGTCTAATTATGTTATAGTAATTCACTGAGCTTTTTCGTGTAAAAGTTTTTATGATAAAAAAATGGGAAACTTACACAAAAAGCAATCAGAAAAAATTAGCTGGGCATTTAGTCGAGTTATTAACAAGATTTATGCAGGCCTGTGTAGTAGCTGGATAGGTGTTAAGCTTTTAGATCACCCAACATATAACACGTCATCATCAGAAACATAGCTATATAATTGTGTACAACTGTATTTTTAGCTACGTGTAAGTTAAAGACTTTGTCTTTACCGAGATACTTACTTTTTAGTATAACCTCCAGTAGTGTGACATTCTACTCTACCGTTAAGAGGGGGCAACGGTATTGAACAAACTGCATCTGAAATATATGCAGTCAAGTCAAATTTATTTGTTACTCACGACGGAATGAACTCGCAGTTATTAAAATTTTGAAATGAAACTTAAATTAAGAGATGGAAATACGACATAGTTGGTACTGAACTTAGACTTGAACCAAAGACTTCTAAACTACAATGCCAGAAGGGACTGTGTAGCCTAGCGGTGATGGTTCTGGAGCGTTTTGCTGCTTTTGGTTAAAATTCAGGATCACTCCCGACCTTTCATATTTCCTGTCTTCCTCTCAAATTTGATTTAAAAGACTGGTTAATTATCTGTCCATTCGTTTGAACTGCTACATTTCCAAAATTTACATTTAGCACAAAGTTTTCAGACAGTTTGGTATTATCACATAATGTTTCTGAAGTTCACTATGTAACTGCAATATGCATAACAACACTTATTCATTGGAAGGTGCTGCCCTCTACGAGCAGTGCGGAGAGGAATGGACAGGAGGAGAACAATGATGGTCGCGTTTTTATTCACAGCAATGTTTTTTATCGTTATTGTGTTATAGTTAACAACAGCGTTTAGTTATTACCAAATTTGTACCTCGAGAAATTTTAAATCTTGATGAAGAGCCGGCGATGTAAGTTACATGAATTTAAATAATTTAATTAAGTTTATGAATTCGATTTCCGAAATTTGAGAAAGTACATTTACCAATAAGTTGACTTCTTAATTATTAAGCTTCTGTATATCAGTCTATTTATTTTCTTACTTGTTAATGTTCTCTTTATTATTCTCTTTAGAATAAACGACTTTGGAACATGAATGAAATAGTGAAGGCTTTCTGTACATAACACACTAGATATGGTTAGCTTTCAATTTCTCTCATGAGTCAGAATGCGACAACAAAGCAACAAGATTAGGTCATCAAGGGTAACATAGCAGCCACATTTACAAGTGACCAGTCCGGTGACCAGCCCGGCTAAAATCTTTTTATCTATAATTGACCAAATGGCAAAATAATAAAAACTTTATTAACTTATTTATTTGTGAAACAAAAATATTAATTTAATTTTTTTTAATTACAGGTACTTAAAGAACCGGTAACAAATTAAAACATTCTCCTCAATCCAGCATTAAATTAATGACCACATTTGTACCTCTGACCATGAAGTTGATTTCAATAATTTCAACATTGTGACCAGAGCTACAAATAACGGGGACTTATTAATAAAAGAAAGTTTATCTATGTACCCTAATAAGCCTTCTCTTAATGTGCAAAGCAGTTCAATTCATTTAACTTTATTTTCAAACAATATTTGTTATTGTATTAATTTCTTTCATATAGGTCTGCTTAATCATTACCTATTTGGCTTTTTGTAAATACATAATTAGTGCTCAAGTTACTGTATCAATTTCTTTTCTACTGGCCTGCTTATTCATTACCTATTTTGTTTCTGTTAAATACACAATTAGTGCATAATGTTCTGTACTGTAAGCTCTGCATATATAAACAGGTTGTATGTTTGTAAAAATTTGCTACTGGTGATGACAGCAGTAGCTTTGTAACTATGTAAGTTAAAAGTTTTAATAAAGTTGTCGTGTTTTAATGCCGTCGGACAGACAAAAATGTTTTAATAGTGATATTTATTGTATTTATTACTAAAAGTATATTTATTGTACGTAAACGTATGAAACAATGGAATAAATCAATAAGTTTACATACCTAACTGACCTCCTCCGTTAACATTAAATCCACCAGCTAAACCGGAAGTTCCACCGACATTGAAAAATCCACCGATTCCCGTATTTCCATTGTCGCCGAATCCACCAAACTGTCCACCATTGAATCCCGGAAAATTGATTCCAGCTTGTTCTCTGTAATAATCAGAAATACAGATGAGAATTAACTAAACGAATCTCGATAAATTCTAAACATTGGCTAAAAATCAATAAAAATCTTAAAGTAAACATTGACAATAAGTTTATCAAAGTGATTCACACATTTTAGCAATTTGATCAACATTTACAAGCTTGAATTTCATCACTTGATGACTAGAATTCTTCTGAATTTAATACAATTCAAGGTTGTTCAAATAAAAAATGAATTATTAGTGTATCCTTTATGACTGCCAGTTTATTTCGGACAACAAAAATACCAAAAAACATTGCGATAAAAATACTTACGCGCCATTGGATGAAGCACAAAATAAACAGACTAATAAGAAGACAAATAAGTCTGATGCAAAATGCATTTTTCCAGACAAATGCGTCGTCTAGAAATGCATTTAGATGAAGAGCATTTTTGCGATGGTGGACAGAAGCTCTGCGTCTATCACCCACTGAAAGAGGAAGTGAATGGTAGCATTCACAGGAAACACACCTTCACACATCCTCTTGCACCTTCCCTTTTCTTGTCTACAGATGCAGGATAGCCTACATACCTGGATTTAAACATCCACGTGTATCGACCTAATAAGTGACATTAGTACTGCAAATACTGTTTCCTAACAGGAACTGAAGTTGTTAAACAATCAGCACGTCTCTTTACAATAACTTGTTGCCACACGATTTTAAAAGCAAAAATTTACACTTTCATGTGTAGGTTAGGAAACAATTATACAACAAAAAAATCTTTTTAATACATTTTCACTACATAAAGAAAGCAAAACTTACAATTCAGAGATACTATGACTAAGAGACGTATTTTTTACTGAAGTTATTGGTAACACAACAAAAACAAAATGTCAAAATTTCCTTCATAAAATTCTATATTTATAGTAATTAATTACAGTCTATAGATACCTGGTTTAATACTATTACTCTGCAGTCTAATACTAATACTAATACTAATACCAATACTAATATTGATACTAATACTAATTTTAATACTAATACTAATACTAATATTAATACTAATACTAATATTAATACTAATACCAATACCAATACTAATATTGATACTAATACTAATTTTAATACTAATACTAATATTAATACTAATACTAATACTAATACTAATACTAATATACTAATACTAATACCAATACCAATACCAATACCAATATTGATACTAATAGTAATTTTAATACTAATACTAATACTAATATTGATATTAATACTAATACTAATACCAATATTAATACTAATACTAATACTAATAACAATACCAATACCAATACCAATACCAATACTAATATTGATACTAATTTTAATACTAATACTAATATTAATACTAATACTAATACTAATT
Source organism: Tubiluchus corallicola (assembly GCA_030141605.1). NCBI lineage: Eukaryota > Metazoa > Priapulida > Priapulimorpha > Priapulimorphida > Tubiluchidae > Tubiluchus > Tubiluchus corallicola. The sequence goes on from JAQGDQ010000685.1 coordinate 23,335, forward strand.
TTAATACTAATACTAATATTAATACTAATACTAATATTAATATTAATACTAATACTAATATTAATACTAATATTAATACTAATACTAATACTAATATTAATACTAATACTAATACTAATACTAATACTAATATTAATATTAATACTACTACTAATACTAATACTAATACTAATACTAATACTAATATTAATACTAATACTAATACTAATACTAATACTAATACTAATACTAATACTAATACTAATACTAATACTAATACTAATACTAATACTAATACTAATACTAATACTACCAATACTTTTCTGCAGTCTAAAATGAATAATAAGATAACAGCCGTTTATAAAAATGCAAGTAGCTTACCAGCATGGTATGACAATGGTGTACATGTTGTCATATCAATGTACCAAATTCATTACAAGCACCATACAGTGCAGATAGGCAACTTTTCACTGTTGCCAGCAAGCGCCATACAGCGCAGATAGGCAACTTTTCACTGTTGCCAGCAAGCGCCATACAGCGCAGATAGGCAACTTTTCACTGTTGCCAGTAATCCCAGCATTGTAACCTCGATGTATTAAAACTATTAGCTGAATTTACCACCATTCAACTACCGACTATAGTCAGAAATGTGAATATGCCACATCATTGTATTTAGGATGCAAACATACACAAAACGCAGGTACAAACAACAACTATACCACTTTACACAGAAATGGTCAAATAGGCAATCGAATCCAGCAAAACTTTTTATACTGCATATATAAAAAATGTATTAAATTTCACAGATCAATGTTACACGAGTACTTTAATGATTACGAATACTGATATAAGTAAACAATTAATTTCATTTCATTACGATTTATAACATTCAGCACTCTCACTGGACTGAGCCGACAAAAACAGCAGATCAAATGAATGTGGCTGGTATTAAATACAACCCACATAAAGGTACAAAGGTTGTTTGTAGCAGAAATATACAAAAACAGGTTTTCGTAACATTAATACAAAATGCATACAGTTAATAAATGAATTTTAAGGTCTACTCTAGAGGTGTGCAAAGGATTTGACTAGCAGGGCCACATTAAACTTTTCTGCAATTCCTGCGGGCCACAGGCAGTTTGATCAAGGAGCCAAGTACAGAAAGGCCTAATAACGATTTTTTTGCATCCGACCTGCGTACATCATTACTACTACACTCAAGAAACTATTTTAGAAGTTATTAAAATTTATATTACAAACCATATATTTCTACTTTCAGTACAGATAGTGGTAATTTCATTACAATGCATATTAGTAATGTGTATCACACAGTCTGTGTAGTACAGTGACGTTAAGCTACAACCGTCTTGTAAGGATTAATGGCATCCGATCTAGTAGAAAAAACTACCCGCACTATCTTTGGGATCGTGGCACGGACTTCAGCTGGATACACTCAATTAATCACCCGGGCCGCACTTTCATTAGGTTGACAAATCTCTTCGCGGGTCGCACAAACTCTCTCGGCAGGCCGCAAGTGGCCCGCTGGTCGCAATTTGCACACCCCTGGTCTACTCTAAATCAAAGGCATTTTCAATTTTTGGATTAAGAGTAGTGCTGAGACAGTTAGGCTTTTCAACAAACCGTTTAATCGTTATTAATTGCGTTCGGTTAATCGATTAACTGTTCCCGATGACGTCATATATATATAAGAAAATCTAGCAAGCATATCCAACATGGCGGCATCCTTGTAACATACGCGAGTGAAAAACGTTTTGCAATTTACCGTTTAGATGCTTCTTAGGCAACCAGATTAATTGAAACAATGTTGTAAATAGTACAATAATACGTAAGCGGTACATTGCTAACTGCGTACGACAACTCAGAAAAGATACAAGGTTTCATTAATACGAATATGTAGAGAACTTGACTAAGCAACGGTTACACCAGTTAGCGGCCGGTGAAACATTTCAATGGTCAACTATCTTAGCCTTAATTTACAGTTTGATAAATGTCGAATAGAACGTTAACTGAATACACAAGAGAGACGTAACAAATGTCCGAATTGAAGTTCAAATTCTCTAGCCATGCTAGCACAATCGTCCGCTGTCCATTTTCCCAAGGTATCCACAACGCTTATGTTGTAATGCACAGCGTGTATACCCTGCCCCATACCTGGACAGGTCGTTGTTGTACTGTATATAAAACAATGTTGTCCACTGGCTGAGTATTATTATATTGTCTTGTGTTTTATACTCAAAACCTGCCAATTGATACCTGTTATTAATATCAGCAGACGATACCACATTACTACCTGGCGTCTTTTCTAGTGGCCAACATGGTGTTCACCTCCCAGATAATGTTTCTCAGGTAGTTAATTACTTCTTTAATCTGCTGATTGCGTTGTGTTAATTGCTGTAAGTTAAAAACGTTCAATTACTGTACGTTACAAAAACAGTCAATACGTTCATGATCGTAAATTCACATAACTCTTCGTTTAGCACTTAGAACAGATAAAATACAATATGTGATCGTAAAATACATTTATCATATGTGTGCTTGCATAGCTAACTCATCCAAAAGTCGGCAATTAAGGTTTTCTATTTATTCAAATATTCTGAATCTCCATTTGATGAGGATCATTTTGATACCAGGTTCATCACTCTACGTTATTTCTAAGCTGAGATAATCCACATTGAAGTTGAGGTGCAGGCTGCACACTGAAAAACATAACCTTGAGAAAATCACTGTTAAAGTCAGCCATTGTTTTTTGTCGAGTTTTTACCAAAGACTTAGTAACCGCACAAATGTTGGTTGCTACGGACTTTACAAGAACACATTGAAGTTATGTTTAAATTCAGTAGATGACCCTTCCTGGTGAAGATCTGGGCTTCGTAACAGAAAAAACCCGAAGCAAAATGAGAGTTTTCATGAACTACAATCAGAGTTAGAAAATATCAAGTTTTTTTACAATTGCAGTTCTAGTTTATAGGCAGAAAAGTGGGTACGTTGTTATAAAATTAGATTTTTAGTATTTTTTAAACATTTTCCTGATGATTTGGTGCAAAAATATAAAAGTCCATGTATATATATATATATATATATATATATATATATATTTATATAAAATGTAAAATTGACATCAGACCAAATGTTTGTTGCATTCTACTTTGAAGCATCATAACGTAGTTTTAAATACGTTGACCATTGGGCAGTTTTGGTTTGCAAGCACATATACGTTCATATCAAAATATTTAGTTACAGTTCTTAACTATGTTTGACACTTGAAGTGAGAAAAGCTGACCTCTGGTCAAGGTCACAGTCACTGCAGCCATTAAGGGAGTTTTTGGGTGTCTAAAACTTTCCGAACTGCAAATAAAGCATTGCTTTCTACTAAAAATTAGTTTTCCTGTTGTACACAGCACGATTAGTTCAAAAACTCCACACTGAGATTATAATACCCCCTGGAGTCATTTAATTAGTTAACAAAAATAGGTTAATCAGATTCATAATACAATCAGAAGAGTATTTTATGGTAGGTCCAAGGCCTGCAGGGATACCTAGACTCGTGGAGGGGGAGACATATACATCTGAGGCCTGCAGGGACACCTAGACTTGTGGAGGGGGAGGTAAGGGCACCTAGACTCATGGAGGGGGAGGCATCTACATCTGAGGCCTGCAGGGGCACTTAGACTCGTGGAGGGGGAGACATCTACATCTGAGGCCTGCAGGGGTACTTAAGACTCGTGGAAGGGGAGGCATATACATCTGAGGCCTGCAAGGGCACCTAGACTTGTGGAGGGGGAGGCATCTACATCTGAGGCCTGCAGGGGCACTTAGACTCGCGGAGGGGGAGGCATATACATCTGAAAGTGGCTAAGACACCATTAGCAATCAACTAGTTACTCTGAGAGAATTAACCTTGATAATGAACCAAGCTCTAATCTCTCTGCAAATAAGTCCTCGCTTAACGACTCCCCGTTTAGCGACATTTCATTTTAACGACGCTGAACGTTTGACACCTTTTTTGACTTAAAGAAGCACGTTTCATTTTATCAACAACATTTTTTACTTAATTTGAAGCATCAAAATGGCACATATTGCATTATTCTATTTTAAAAGTGGATGGGTGAAGTAAATAGTGCAACTATTATACATGTTTTTGCTTCCCAACTGACTACTATACCTGTATATAAGTATACAGGTTTCAAGGGAGGCCTGTAAACAAATTTTGTACAAAGGAATTCTACCTGCAACCTGTTTCTATAGCAACCAGGCTACGTAGTAAATGATACAGTGCTCTGGTATGATAAAATCTCCAAGGTCACTTCATGCAGCACTTGGTTTTGACTGTGCAGTGTTCATTATTTAATGGCTGCCTAGGCTTAAACCTTATTGAAAGAGAAACTGCTAGCTACGCATGTATTAGTAAGAAAGATTGATGGTTTCAAGCAAGTAGAAAGAAATTAATTAGCAGAAACCATAGAGAAACTCATAAAATATTTAATTTATATGATTTAAGCAGCATTGATTTTTGCTTCTGAAAAGTATCAGAAATCTCTTACATTAGTTTCTGCGGAAGTCTTGGTTTCGTTTAACGACGTTTCGCTTAACATCGCATTATCGTCGTTAAGCGAGAATTTACTGTAAAGTTAGTTAAAGTTAAAGAAGCCCTACAGTTGGATACTGGCTTCGTGCAAAGTTAGTTAAAGTTAAAGAAGCCCTACAGTTGGATGCTGGCTTCGTGCAAAGTTAGTTAAAGTTAAAGAAGCCCTACAGTTGGACGCTGGCTTCGTGCAAAGTTAGTTAAAGTTAAAGAAGCCCTACAGTTGGACGCTGGCTTCGTGCAAAGTTAGTTAAAGTTAAAGAAGCCCTACAGTTGCATGCTGGCTTCGTGCAAAGTTAGTTAAAGTTAAAGAAGCCCTACAGTTGGACACTGCCTTCGTGTAAAGTTAGTTAAAGTTAAAGAATCCCTACAGTTCGACACTGGCTTCGTGCAAAGTTAGTTAAAGTTAAAGAAGCCATACAGTTGGACGCTGGCTTCGTGCAAAGTTAGTTAAAGTTAAAGAAGCCCTACAGTGGGACACTGGCTTCTTCTTTACAGTGCGGTGTAATTAACTCAGATCTGAACAAAAACTAAGTCAACTGCTCTGTAATTTAAAGCATTAGCAGGACTTTACAACAAAATTAGCAGTAAAAGAAATGTAAATTAATCGAGTTCAACTAAATGCAAACAACTTCGTAACACTGTAAAGCTTTAAATTTTCAACCAAGAGTTTACTCACAGCAGCATAGTCTGTATATTCCTTGCTTTGATATTTTACAGAATCACTGCTTGGTCTGTCACTGGGTCCAACTTCACCAATTTCTTTCACGGGCACTAACGTCTAGGGAAACAAGATGCTGTTAATATAATGCGATAGTTATTGTAACAACGTACAAATGCCTACCTATTGGTAAGTTAGTTAATCCTAACTTGTATATAAAACGTTATCAATTTGCCGCTCCTAAAGGAAAACTGGACCCAAACTTTTATTGTTGGTGCACTCACAGAAACACTGTGAACAGAGGTTAATACCACTGAATGCTTTATTATAACATAATCAGTACATAAATGTTCCACATATCCCATAAAGTGGTTTAACCTGACTGTTCAGAGGACAGGTGAGTAAAACAGACAGGTGATTAACAGGTAACAAACAGAAAAACAGCCCAAAACCAAAATCTTTACATTCCCGCCACAGGTGGCGCCTCGTGCACAAATTTGTAAGCAAGATTAACAAAAAAAGGCTAAGTGTGACACAGTTCGCATCCTTCTGTCTCGGAAGACAATGGAGTGTGCGCCAAGAGAGTCAGTTATTGATCACATTGATGGAGCTGCAGCGTCGACTGTGGCTGAGCAGTGCGATCCTTGAACGTCTCCAGGGCGCACGCCTGGGCAAGTTGTATGGAGATCCTGAGTTGCCCAGAAAGCAGGAACCCCCTCTCTTCCTCGCTGGTGTAGTCCAAAGGAAAGCGGAGCAATATGTTTGGCACCAGGTTGGCTGCTGGAGCTGCCGGAGTCAGTGAGCATGCTGCACTGGTCCGCCTTTGGGGCTCCACTCCTGATTTAGAAGGTTTACTCCTCTACACATGGCCTTTGGGTCACTTGACCTCCTCCGCCCTCTAGCTGTTGGCTGCTTGTGCAGCTCCTCTGTCTAGTGTCGACATACAGTGTGGGCATCCCGGACCCAAACCATAGCTCAAAATAATTCCATAAAATAGTGAAAGCGAACATTTTCTCAAGAATGACTTACATGAAAGAATTATTGCCACAGAAATCTATAACTTCACCATTGCACAGTTAGTTCTTTGCTGTTACATGCCGTTTGCCATTTGCTAGTTAGATAGGCAGTGGCGCCTGCATACTGGAAATGCATCACACAAAAACAGGTGCTGTACCTTTCAGTTTAGAGAAATTCAGTTGTGATGTAGTACATACGTTCAAGAACTCTTGCATCAGCACAGCGGTAATTTTAAACTTAAAATTTGCCAAGTTTTCGTGTATCACACTAAATGTTATACAGTAGCTCACTATATTTGAATATCCACTTTTGCAAACACATGCAACACGATCACGGACTGTTGAAAAATATGTTCAGTCGTGATGTCATAACTAGTCGAGCTTTCTAGTCGTTAATTGGGATTTTAGTCATAAGTCATTTATTTCACCTTACACATTTACATTAGTTGCATGTACAATATCTAGTGAAAGGACCTACAATGAACATAATACAAATAAGAAATACTGCACAGGAAAAGCTTCAAACACTGTTCACGTATATACGAAGGTAAATGTGTTGCGGGCAATCAAAAAGCAGGGCTTGTTAGATTGTCCCACACAGTGAAAGAAAAGAAAGTAATGGAGATAATCTGAAAATTTAAAGTGAATCGTGTGATAAAAAAACATTAGTGCTTAAAATGGAATGATGTAATGAATGAAGCTCATATATGGGATGATATAAAAGATAGAAAGACTATTATTTGTTAATAGTATGTAAAATTAAAATAACTCGATTAAGATAACACCACATATTTAACCTATTATTTATTTACCAGAAATGCTTTGGCCTATTATAGGTGTCAAGATGTGTATACATTTTACTTCAAAATGGAGTAGTATATGAAAAATTATACTTCCTTTTCCTTTAAATGAATTTTTTTTCTGATGCATAATCTTTAATTACCCATTCGTTAAGGCTTGAATCTAGCAAATTGATTATATGAGAAAAAGAATACAGTAAGTTTGCTCTCGAGAGGCAAGCGTTTTTATCAAACTGTTTGGATCATGGGAAAAATTCTCATACCAAAATATTTTGTTTCTACTGAAATGAGAAAATTATTATTAACCTGCACAAACCTTAACTAGATTTTTGCAAATTAGTATTACGGCACGAGTAATAAACTAGCAAATACAGCCAAATAACGATGCGGCGTGTTGTTTACAGCACAAAAAACAACAAAAGCTGCTGAGGAACAGATGTTTGCATTTAAAACAAAGAAAAAATTAAACCCATAATCAGATCTGTGGAAGTTGGAAGTGTAGATTATAATTAGGTGCTGCCATCTATGGGCTACTCCTGTTACATTCTACCAGCTGACTTACCCCCAGTATAATTGTATGGTCCAGTGAATGCATATTCACTGGTCCTCTCCCTATTTTAAAGTGATGGTTGTTGTGAAGCCTGTGCAAGTCTGCTAAGGTCACCTATACCTATATATACTGACTGGTTTTACTTTCTAGTCACTCTCACTCTCAGTGTTCAGTGCAGGACACTCACTCTCTCACTCTCACTCTCAGTGTTCAGTGCAGCAGTCATGCTACTCATGTGTCTGTAGTTTTAATAAACACTTTTCTGTTGTGTGCAGTGCAAATATGTATTCTAGATTTTTTATTCTTGTTCACACTTCTGTGCCTAAACTCAGTCATAACAAAGTTAGTGATCTACAACTTCAAACATGACTTTCACAAGATCTTTGAATGTAAAGTGCTTACTAGCTAACCAAACAAACTCATCATACGTAGGGTTGCCAGTTTAGAAAATTAGAAATACGGGACACTCTTAAAATCTCTCTATATTACGTATATAAATTTATGCATACCTACACACACAGGCCAATTAAACAAAAGTAGAGACACGAGTTAAAGACATAAAGAAGTGATTTCAATGGGTTATGAGAAAAACGAAAGGAAAATTGTTGGAAAATTATTTAGTACAAGCTAAAAAACTGTAAAAGTGAAATCATTTGAAAAGAGGTAACAGAGAAATATAATTATTATGTAATACTTGTAAGCAACACAGATAACTAAAGAAACTCTGAGAAAATGAAATCATTGCAAAATTCTGATTCAATAGAGACAGTATAAAAATGTAAAGAAAAATGATTTTGAATACAAACAATACAGAAAATAAACTAAAAACTTATTTAGGCTGGAGAGCGGTAACCATAGCAACTTAACAAGTTGCTAATAGATAGGAAACAAGTCAGTGTGAATGGCAACACTAGCTATATACTTTCCACGTTACAGTTTAATTATTTTCAACAAGAGAATCTGAGAAAAGAAAGTATGATTACTTATAAATTTACAACTAAGAACCGTGAGGTAGTAAAATAAATTTTTATTACAAAATTTGAAAATACACTAAATAGGGGACATTTAGGTGTCCTTGAAAAGTCAGTATGGGACAGGGGACAAAGTTGTCAAAGACGGGGACATGTCCTGTATATAAAAGACGTCTGGCAATCCTAATCATACCTCTACGTCTCAAAGACGGGGACATGTCCCGTATATAAGAGACGTCTGGCAATCCTAATCATACCTCTACGTCTCAAAGACGGGGACATGTCCTGTATATAAGAGACGTCTGGCAATCCTAATCATACCTCTACGTCTCAAATACGGGACATGTCCTGTATATAAGAGACGTCTGGCAATCCTAATCATACCTCTACGTCTCAAAGACGGGGACATGTCCTGTATATAAGAGACGTCTGGCAATCCTAATCATACCTCTACGTCTCAAATACGGGACATGTCCTGTATATAAAAGACGTCTGCCAATCCTAATCATACCTCTACATCTCTGAAGTCAACCTGTTCATTACATTTGTCATAAATCAATCTTAACCTCCGGAAAAGCTGGCCGACTATTTGCTTTAGATCAGTCTTTAACTTGACCAATTTTTCTTGTGCTTGTTGAGTTCGAACCGTGTCTCCGTTTGGTAGCTGTAATAAAACCAATAAACTTATTAAAACTTTTGTATTAAAGGAAAACTGGATGATTGTGTAAATATTAGTTCAGAGTAAAGAATGCTCTAAAATATTGAAAACTACAATAGCCGTTTTTAAATCAAAGCTTAGATTAAATAATGATATTCAAATTTTGTTAAACTTTCAAAGCTATGCGCGGCTCGGTGAATCTACTAAGATGGGCACCGGCACCTTTTTGTCACATTCGCGTGGCCAACAAATAGAAGGCGGTACCGTGATAAGCATGATCATGAACTGCAGTGTAAGTTTCTGATGTCATATGGCGTAGAGTCCATTTCTCGTGACATCAAGCATTTAAGCAGTAAAACTTACGCAAACGTGCTTGACGCACAAGGGAAGATGCCTGCCATTGCACAAACTGCAGTTAGTTTCTGACGTAAGCAATAGCTGTGTTCGGTTGCCATTAATTAACTTTCTAAGCTAATTATTCAAATATAAGAAACAACTGCTAATTTTTATAGGCAAAAATATATATATTTTGGTCAGTAAATTAAAATGAGATTGAGTCTAAACAATCGTCCGATCTTCCTTTAATTAAACTACAGCGCTTATATCAGACACCATCTTGTTACAGAAAGGCAACAGTAAAGAATTTTCAAAAACCACAAATGAATGACTTATTAATATTGATTTTGAAAATGCTGTACATGCGTGGCGATCAACAAAATACAAACAAGGATTAGTACAGCATATAATATTAACATAAATAACTAACAGTCTCATAAATCAAGCATCAGTAATTTACTCACTGACTGATTCACTTATGTACTCACCCACTAATAAGGTTTTACGCAGTAAAATGTGGCAAATAAAAAAATCGTGTAGATTTTAGATAAAAATTTATTCTTTAGCGGATCCCAAACTCCACAGTATTTACATTAGTGTTGTTATAAATAAAACAATTTTATAACAGAACGTGCAGGAATAAATCTTGTTCATTTTCATCAACATTGACCAAATTGTATTGTTTAGGAAACCATTTGATGATATACTTTTTGTTACGCAGTTGTGCCATAATGAATGTTTTTTAAGACTTAGACTTAACAGAAACTTGTAGTATCTTGGGGAGGTGCTGCCATCTTTTGGCTGTAAAATTAATTTACCTATTTCTTAAACTGTTTACTGTACAATCTATTTACATACCATTTACTGGGTTTCAACTAAAGTTAATGAGCTGTAACAGGAGTCCTGGCTATTGTATGTTGGGCAGTAGTAGTTCAGGTCTCATAGTCTGCTGGTGAAGTTTAGATTTCAAATTTCATAATGTAGTTTGTCAAGGTATGTTGCTTTAAATTATATTTTGTGGTTTTTCTGATTTGCTAAGCTGAGAGGTTAGTGCTTTCATTTTTGTTATAGAGTGTTAAACTTTAGTGAATTATTAAGTTAAACTTCCCTAAATGTTGCTTTTACTTTTATTTCAGACTGCAATTTATGTTGAAACCTACCCCCCCTTCTACACCGGCTTCACTTCTTCATTTTTTTGACAATAAAGGAATCAACCTGCCTGTATCAAAGTGTTCATCATTTTTATTGAGTTACAACATGCAGACAGACAAACTGAACAAAACATATAAAGTGGTTAATAAAGGGCTGAAACGGCGGACTTCGGGTATTCATCCTCAAAAATTAGCATGTTAACAGAAATTCACACAAATTTAATAGTGTGTGAAGACCCTTCAGTGTCTCCTCTCCCCCGCCAATTAGTCTCTTATAACAATAACAACATTAGGGGAGTAAGGGAGTGTGGGCCGCATCAGGTGGCATCTTGGGGGTGATGCGATAAATGTGCGTATATTTTTTGGAGGTTAGGATCATGTGAAAGAAGTTTTTCAAAGCTTAAGCTAATCAAAAACTCCTTGCAATTCACATTGAGACAGTCAAGGCTATTTGATCTTGCGGTTTCATCAGTTGAAAGTGACTTGGCAAAAGTTGTTGATTTTGATGAAGTAATTTTCCAGTTTGCAGCGGTGAAATCCAGGAAAGGAAAGTTCTTATTGTGACATATAATTAGTGAATACAGAATTGTTTGTGTTTTAATGCTAGTTTCTTACGATATTTCAACTAAGAGGTGTATCTTCCTACGATTAAAAAAGTGTTGCTTCATTGCGTAAATATCTCATATAAAAAATGAAAAATATTAAAAGTTTTATTTTAAAATAAACATTGTCAATGTACTAACTTGTGTTCTTAGCACTTTAACTCAGTAGCATGGAAGACAAAATGATGTTGTCTAGATGATGTTTCTCCTAATCACCATGTAGCGAGTGCTGTACCTACGTACATAAGATACTACTAAATGATTTTGTATAATACAGTGCCTGAGCTCCAATGCAAGGGTGACACCCACGAGTGCCACGCAGGGTGACGCCAACCCTAGCAACGCCCCTGACAACAACAGTCTGCTGCACAAATGAAATATTTAAAGCTCCTATGTAGCTCCTATGGAATACAGCAGTCACAAAGAAATTTGCTATTGAAATTGATAAGTCAAAGAACTGGTATGGTGGACGATCCATTTATGTTTGTTTGGAATTTATGTAAAACTAACAATACCAAAGGATAAAAGTACCTCCAAAAAATCCTTTCTACTGATATCGAAGACGATGTTCCGGCAAAAATTTGTAACAAAACGGGAACAAAATTTTTGACATTTATAGAACTCAACCCATGTTTAGAACCTCATAAAGTCTATAACGACATGGAATCTGAAATCCCGGACTACCAAAGAGTTGAATTTACCAGACTTAGGACGTCATCGCATAATCTCATGGTAGAAACCGGACGTTGGTCCAGAATACCGAGAGAAGACAGATTATGTACATGTGGGGAAGAAGTTCAAACAGAAGCCCACGTCTTATTGAGATGTCCGGTGACAGAAGATTTACGAATTGAACATTCTGAGTTGAACTTTTCTAGCATTTGTAACCTTATGCACTCCCCAAATTTAACGTCGTTAATGAAATATTGTTGGAGATGTGTTAAGACGTATGAGTGAAGAACTATTGTGCCCCTACATTAAAACGCGATATTTTTGTTGATTCGGTAAAGAAATTTGCCCTCTGTATATGATTTTTTGTTTTGTAGTTAAATTTTAATTTTGTTAATTATATAGTTATCGTTGCCTACTTATGTTATGTGAAATCATTACGGTGAATAAACTAATTCTAATTCTAATTCTAACACCTAACTGTGATATTAATAATATTGATACAGGTACTTATATAAACCTACCTACCTGCATAGATTTTAACATTTGAAAAATCTCGTGCATTTTAGCAACAATGTCCTCGACTACCTCCTGACCAGCTCTACACAGCCATAAGATATTCACATCCCGATTAGAGGGCACTGCGGTAGCACCAGTGGAAGATGTAGGTGGCACTGCAGCTGCGTCCATACCTGTCATAGAAAAAACTGTTTGACGTGTTACATAAAGAAAAGTGTAATTACAGGTTTACAGGTAGCATAATCCTACCTTGACTGATTTACTAAATTCATGGGAAGCCAAGACAACAAAGCTACTGATATGGTCAGCCTTATTAACTAGGAAATGAACAACTAATCTACTAAGCAGAGGTAGAGAAGAGGCAATTAAAGCTGTACCTTCTCTTTTACTTTAAAGGTGAAAGTAAAACAAAACTGAGCTTTAAGCCATAATACAAATTCATCTAACATATATAATATTGAAAGTAAATTGTAAAATATTAATATTTTGTTGTATGTGTTTTTCATTTTTGCATGTGTTAGTTGAAAACATGCTGCACAAAAAACAGGCGCTGTACCCGACCAGTCGAACACCTAACCACTTGAGACGTGTCACACCGAGCCTCGGTCAAATAACAGACAAGTGCTGTGGTAAACTTGAAATATGAATTCAAAGTTAAAATTTGTCAAATTTTTGATCATAATCAATGTTATACAGTAGCACTATACTACAATTTCCACTTTTGCAAACGCATTCAACACACTCATAGAATAGTTCTAATCTTACACATGATAATTACCTTACTCGCACATGTGATGTCATCAGTAGCTATGCTCTCTAATCACTAAGTGAGTTTATTATCAAATAGTTAATTATAAGAAATATTTTAATATTTGTTACGGGTGATAAAAATGTATATTTTAGACCATAGCTCAAAATGCAGGGTTCCCACGGTCAGGGAAATCCTGGAAAATCCTTGAAAATACGGGCTATCCCGGAAAGTCATAGAAAAGTCAGGGAAAAAGATAATTTGGTAGAAAGTCAGGGAAAATTATAAAATGAGGCGAAAAGTCCGGGAAACTGGAAAGGGTTGGAAAAATAGTCACGGTGAACCATTATGTTTCCAAACATATTTTTCAACAATTCGTGTTCAAATAAGATTTATATGAAACTAGGTTGCCAGTTTCGATTTCTGTTCCAAAAATAATGATTGGCCGACACATTATATATCAGTATATGTATGAATGTCCATACACAATAACGTTTAAACATGTATACTGGTATTGCAATTTGTGCTTATCTTGGTCATGGAAAATCAATATTTGATCAGGCAAAAATCAGGGAAATTTATTCTATAATTCTGCGGGAACCCTGAAAATGGATTAGGAACAAAAAACGTGCTGTTTTACTTTAAGCTAGGTAACAGTTTACCTGGTCCTGACTGGCGTGTTACATCCTGGTACGGAGTTCTCAATGGTGCAGCTTGCTGAGCATGTAACGGAGCTGATGCATGACTCTGTACTCCAGTCTGACTTTCTCCGCTGTAAACTGGCTGTTCTGCTGTACTATACGGTTGCTGTTGCATTTTTACGACATCTGTGACAATCTGTTAAAATTGATAAAATATAAGCTTAATACGATAACAGAAAATACCAGCACCTCCTCCGCACATAGAGAGATAACATCTTTTTTCCTAACATTACAAGAACCAGGTATTTTGTTTTGTTTTGTTTATTGATGACAGGAGTTTTTTAGTAAAATACGATTTTCTGTTCCTGCTAATGTCCCATTTATATTACACGATTGTATAATATAGTTGGTCACAATGATGTTGATATGAAGTAACTACATGATGATATTAATCAAAAAATCCTAGAGGGAAAATAAGATCCTGTTGAGCTTGACTCTAGTCCGACTCTGTGAAGAGACATGAGAGGTGTAGAATAGGGAAGCTTCGGCCGCCGGTGAAATACCACTACTCTCATCGTTTCTTTACTTACTGAAGCGGAGGGTGAGCCGAGAGGATCTTTATTCTAGAATTAAGCGGCCGGCGCCGTGCCGGCCACGATCCGCCTCAAAGACAGTGTCAGGCGGGGAGTTTGACTGGAGCAATACAGCTATCAAAGGGTAACGCAGGTGTCCTAAGGCAAGCTCAGCGAGGACAGAAACCTTGCGTAGAGCAAAAGAGCTCGCTTGATTTTGATTTTCAGTACGAATACAGACCGTGAAAGCGTGGCCTATCGATCCATTCATGATGTAATTTATGCAGTTTCAAGTCTCAAAGCAGGCAAAAATGACGGCTCAACAGGATTTTCCAGCGATCATTTAATTAACGGCCCAAATTCATTATTTGTACATATAGGTATGTTATTTAATATGATGTTATCTCACGGTACTGTACTGTACAACCTTCTCTATTCAGCTATCAAATCTACTGCTAAAGGTAAACGTGGTAAAACAGGGAGACTAGATTAGAAAATTAACACGTCACTCTAACCATGAATATATAGCTGCCAGAAAACTGTGGCATCTCCAGTACAGAACACACAGATATATACAGTCTAGCCTCGTTATCTTGCCTCTGTCCGTCTAGGGCAAATTTTTGGCGAGAGGCGAGTATGGCGAGATAACGGGAATATAACGAAGTTAGTCTATATGTATATACATAATAGTTGATTAACATAGTGTTCCTCTATATACATATAAAATATATTTCGCATTATGATACCAATGAAAATTAAATCAGAAATGAAAAAATGTCATAATCTTAGAATGTTACTTTTTTATTTAAAAAATCTTTTTCGAGTATACACTTAAATGCAATAAACTTAGGTGTTATAGAGTAAGGATATCGGTGACGCTTTAGTTTCTCTGCGCATTAACCAACCACAGCACTCCTAATCTAATCCTGGAGAGACACACACTAGATTAATTATGTCTGTCTATCGAGTACAGCAGCATTGTCTATATAACGCGGTTATATTGATCGACACACGGTATATGTATTGATCGATTCACCTCTGAGTTTGTCTGTTTGGCGACATAACGAACATAGTTTACATAAGCACTCATCCTAGCATGACGTGCCGAGGGCGAGAAGCGAGGGTGGCGACTTAACGAGGTAAATATCAAAGCAGGAAATCCGTCCTGGTACTTTCTATGGCGAGAGACGAGTTTGGCGGCATAACGAGGGGCGGGATAACGAGGCTAGACTGTATTACCGTTTGTAGCTGATATTTTGCCTCCTCGTAAACAATTCCAGAAACGATAAATAACTTTTATTTTAAGTGTTTAAATAACAGTAATCACACTATTCGTTATTTTGCTCAGCAAGCTCAGTATTGTTCCGCTTCAATTATGGGATACTGACAATCAATGGCAATTGTTACATTTTATAAAAGACATTTTATGGAGTATAGAAGCCAAGTATTTTTATTTCTTTAGGAGTTTTTATATGTTTATCTTTTTATTAGATAATTGGTTGAAACCAAAATGATAACATAATTGATGCTATGGTTTTCTTCTTATTATTATTATTTACTTTGCTTTAACAAATTAACAAAAATTTTCTACTTTAACGTCTACAGCTTGAACTAATTTATTGTAATTCTTATCATTTGTTGTTTTTCTTTGTGTATTTAATGTACCACAAATGAGTACGACTAAATGGTATTAGCAAATAATTGCTGTAATTTTCTAACTTAACTTGCAGGCTTTAAACAATGCTCCTTTGAAAAGTCCGGATTACAGGGTCATCTTAATGCATGGGCACAAGCACCATTACCATAGGTCCTAGGACAATATCAGTACCCAGTGTCCGCTGCTGTGCCCATATGCACTGTTACCACAGGAAAAAGTCAGTGCCCACTGCTTGCACCATTACCACAGGAGAATGTAAGTGCCCAGTGTCCGCTGCGTGCAACATTACCGTAGGAGAATGTCAGAGCCTAGTGGCTCAAAAAACAATCCCCATAAAGCACTGAACAGTGTATGCCTGTTTGGTGGACTAACACAGTAACTGAGACTGTCTAACTGATGCGTTTATCTGTCATTAACTCGTCTAGAAGCAACCTAAATAATAAAAAGTAAATGAGCGCGTTACCGCGAAAAAATGGATAGGCACCGACAAAATCGTTGTCGTTCCATCGAAAATTTGAATTAAAGACAGCTTACCTACTTTAATGTCCTAAAGTTCTGCCGCCTCAAACCTACGATCTGCACAATAACAGAAATCTACACTTCTAATTCTTTTCTTTGCACGTTTATTTCAGTGCCTTTCTCATCCGAGCGGCGTAAGTCAATGGCTTGGGTGTAGGTTTTAGCTCGAGTTTGCCGCAAGCGTTTCCCGTGCCTTACTGACGTCTCATCCTCAAGAAATAAGAAAGATGTCGTCTGCTAGAATTTTAGCATATTTTGTCTTTGGGAGAATTTGTTGCTTGTCATTAAAATTTAACTGTTTTTCTTGTTTAGTTATTTTGCTTAATGTAATTTTAATTAGAAAACATACGTGACGGTTCCCAAGAAAGATGTAATAGGCAATAGTATTTTTCAACATTAAATTTAAAATCGATATTTAAAAAAATACATCATTTATTTGTACTAATTGTGGCTACGAATTGTGACTGTACAAATTAATTAATAGATTGATTTTTATGAGCAGTAATTTTATAGGTCATCCTAAACAAATTAAAACCGATACTATAATTATTCATTGTAGTGATTTTAGTTACTTCTATCAGCGTAACCTAAACTACAGTTACATGAAAACAATTACATCATCTCGTCACATAGCCAGCTTATAATCAATTTTTATCTAAAAGAAAATTATCGGTAATAATGCACACTGTCCATGGCCAGTTCTTTATTCTTGCTTCTGTAAGCTAAAAATCAAATTGGGTAGATATTTTCAGTTTAGATAATACACTATCTGTAACGTTCTTCTTTAAAGTTTTGCTACGGTATCATAAAGACATGGTGTATGTTAATAGATGACTGTGTAAAAATGAGTTCAACGCAGCTTCTTCTTTGATGTTAAAAACGTATTAGCAAGTCTTACTGCTTCTAGCAAAACACCTTCGGGATATTGACCTGATAATGAAGACCTATAATATTTCGTTCAGCATTTTGCATTCTTTAGAGAGATCAAAGATGACACATTGCAATTTATTTCATTTAAAAATTATTATAAAAAAGTCTATGGAAATATAGATAATCGAATAATATTGTGCACTTGTACGACTTAGAAATGTAGAAATGTGCTTACCCCAGCCTGGTAGCCGCTGGTTTCGCTAATTATGATGCTTTTAAAAGTCGGTACACGGAATTTTTTTTAAATAGTTGATTGTGACGTAACGAATAGATGATCGGTTACTATCATGACTTCCTAAATGCTTGCAGCACAAGCAATGTGTTCGCCTTGTACCATTTTCACTAAAGTTGCTGTTTGTGTAAAATATGGACTTTGAATTCGTGTCACGGAAGTGCAAAAATTACAGCTATCTTCCACAACTTTAGCTGCTTTACGTTACCGTGTGTATTTCCAATTCTGTACACTGAGTTTTGACTTTGAAATGTGCCTTAAGGCAGAATGTAATATGAGCTGCAATGAAAGTCTGCAATAATTGTTTTCTCACGTTCACTAAACTGAAGATATACTTCCGTTTCTGAAAAAAATGTGCCGTATCTTATTTTGCTCGAGTGATTTGCTAGAATGTAAACATACTGAGGAGAGAACATACCGGTACCTAGTTTACGTCTGGAGTATCATCTTTGTGGGCTTGAGCACAGAAGCAAACACAAAAAGAGAGATGGTCCCAGTTACTCCCTATAGTTGATATGAAGAAATGGACAACTATAAAAGTAAGAAAACCTGACTCAAATTACTGAGTACATGGAAAGTGGTACTGTTTCCACTTTCCACCAATGCCCATCACTTTCATAGGATTTGTCACATCAATTGATGCCTGTAATGGATGTGAAGACTCTGTAACAATTATGACAATTATACGTAAAGAGTATATTATTGTTGCACCACCTTCTTAATAGTAAACGAACTTTCATAAAATTATGAAAATATCAAAAAGAAAACGATACTTTTTTACGTCAGTCGGTTGATCGGTCGGTCAGTCAGTCAGTCAGCCAGATCAGTCAATCAATCAGTCAATCAGTTAGTCAGTTAGTCGGTCAATTAAATCAGCCAGCCTTTCTGTTACCCGGTGAGCTAACCAGGCTAAATAATAAATATGTCAGTGCAAAATAATAATTTCAATCAAATAAAATCAAATTATAACTGTCAAAAATCTTACATTTTCGTTGTACTAACAAGTTGTATTTCTCGAGTTAGTGTGAGTTAGTTAAAATATGCAAAGCCTATCTAAACGACACGTTCAATTTCACCTCTTTACAAACATTTCTGCTTCTATTGTGAAGTTTGAGAGATTTCGTTTTGCTTGCAGCCAATAAAGACTAGGTATTCCTTCATAACGCTGGTTACTGTGAAGGTTCAAACGACAACAAAACAGAGAAAATAAACAAGTTTTGCTGAATTACCAGGCCTCGCTAATTTTCTAATGTTCTTTTTGGCTTTTAACGCTTTTAGCGTGCAGTAGTGCTTTTAACGTTCAACATGGCAATAACTGTACATTGTAAAAATCTAGCAGGACAAAACGTAGAATGCATTTTTCATAAAAACTAATGTTGCAGAAAAACGTTGTGTACTGTAGCTGGCGCGAGTGCGCAGTTTAACTCTTTCGCCACGCGAGATTGCGCAATAGTTTCGCTGGCGTCTGCACCACCGGATATTATATATAAACCCCAGAAAAGTTGAAAGGGCAGTTTAGACAGTTCGAAATAAAAGTTAGAAGTGAGGAAAAATATTATAATTGCTTGAAGCGAGCCAACAGAAGATCACTAAAAAGGTAACATTTCATTTCCGTAAGTAAAATAGAAATTTCTTCATTGTATATAAGTGAAATTGGTAGCAAAGTTTTTATTTATCGTTTTTTAATTAAGGCATTAATCACGTGTCTCGTAACGTTTTATCAGCTTATTAACCAGAAAAATGACGGTAGCGGAAACGGTACAAAGATCATTGCTGTGCGTTTAGTATAATGATGAGCCCAACACGTTATGATACTTTTGGCTTGATTTGATGGAGCTTTTAATACTCGGCATTACCACTGCTGGTAAAATCGAGTTTTCTCTCGGGTTTCTTATCTATGGAATTATTTATCGGAAAATATTTTGCTATTGACGAGCTTTATTCGCTTCAAGAACCTTCTCTCACTAGTAAATTACTTATAGGAGTTCTTTTATTCTATTCACCAATATCTTCATCCAGCCCTGGATTAACCATTAAGCAAAGTAAGTACGTGCTTAGGGAAGGAGCGCCTCACGTAGTTTTTTTCACATCGAATAATTACCCTAAAGTATTTTATGCCAGAATATCTGTAATAGTTTCTGTGTTTGTTTACAATGTGACGGCACAGATGGGCATCGAGATTCTGGTTACTATAATATTAAATGGACCAATATCGGTTTCCGTAAAAAAACCGTGTTCAGTAAATTTTTGCATTTGTACTTTTCACTGATCTTCTCAGTGCTCAGGGACATATCGATGCCCTAGGCAGATAATTCTGTTCCGCTAATCTCTATTGTTGGTTGCTTATGTAATGAGAACATTAAACAATTACCTGTGGTGTATTAGAAAAACACCATTAATTTAATTTCTACGAGGTTATTATTAACTGCATAGTGCCTATATTGAGGCACGCTGCGCAAATACTTGTGTAATATCTTGCAGCTGTTCGTTTTGTCACACTTATATAGATGCTGCTCTCGACAACTGCCTGTGGTGTGTTATGAAATGTACCTTTTACATGAATATGAAATTACATACATTTTCCGAGGAGAATAAGAATTTTTTCTAAAATGTGACACACTTACACTTTGGCGCCCTAGTCTATAGCCTAGTTAGCTATTGGTTAATGCACCCCTATCAGTGCGCCCCGTTTTAGATCCCTTACCAGGCCTCTTTTCTTCTGTCTGCTGCAATTATAAAAGCATCTTCATTAATGTTTTACTTTCTGCACTTTTGTTGCAGCTGGAATTATGGCACAGAGGAGAATTCCGCTTCTGGTGAAACTGATTACCAGTTCACAAATGCATCCTGTCAAGTTTGGAAGTGGTGCTGCAAGAATGATGGTTGACAAAGGATTTCACTCACGGAACGCGGGAATCATCACATTGGTAAGATGCACAGGAGCAGCTAGCTTAGGACTAATCTAAACTGTGCAGAAAGAAGCAAATGAAAACGGAAAAGCTTTTAATGCCCTGAATATTTTAGCCGCTTTGACTCAAACAGGGGATCAGACGAATTCGTTAACAAAAAACGATTATATGGGTAGATTAAAGACCTGCCCCTATTTACAACGTGTTTTATTTGGTTTTGAATACGACAATCCAAGTGATACTTTTGCATAAAACCATGAAAACGTTTATAAATGATTTCAGAACTTTATCAAAAACCTCCATTAGATGACCAATGACTTCGCCATTGTTAGTACTTGTTTTTAGACACTTAAACTTATTTGTTCGTTTTTACTTGTAAGTTTTATAAGTTTTAAGTTTATTTATTTCCACTCTGCATCTAACAATTATAATAAAAATACAGATAATTTCACTGAAGTAAATATAAATATAAATGCAGTATTATCCAGAAATTACAAAATGCAGCATATACATGTGCAAATTACATTACAGAGTGATTTTGATGCATACAGTTTGAGCCTAAAAGCATAGCTTGACAGGCCAAACTGTACGTGGAAATCTTAAAGAAGTGATTAATAATTGAAATAATGATGATATATACATAAAAGTGTGGGGGAGAGTGGTGAATGAAAGACGAATTGGTGCGAGAACTAAGAAAAACTGTGATGTGGGGGAGTAGTGAATGAAAGATGAAATGGAGTGAGAACTAAGAAAAACTGTGATGTGGGGGGAGTAGTGAATGAAAGATGAAATGGTGCGAGAACTAAGAAAAAGTGTGATGTGGGGGGAGTAGTGAATGAAAGATGAAATGGAGCGAGAACTAAGAAAAAGTGTGATCATGATTATAAAGTGTCGGTTGTGTCGTA
This sequence comes from Tubiluchus corallicola, assembly GCA_030141605.1. NCBI lineage: Eukaryota > Metazoa > Priapulida > Priapulimorpha > Priapulimorphida > Tubiluchidae > Tubiluchus > Tubiluchus corallicola. The sequence continues at coordinate 44,963 of JAQGDQ010000685.1, forward strand.
ATAAGGTACATTTGATTTCTAGAAAACTGACTGCTCCTTCGTGTAAGATAATTGATGTTTCTAACCGCAGTATAATTTTATTCCAGTAATGAAAATGCGCAGTTATTTGACTTGAGAACGTGTTTCAAGTTACAAAATCAACATTTTCTCGACAGCGTGAACGTTGAAACGCCAAACACGTACTTTTTCAATTTTTTTATAACACTTTAACTCCGTAGAACGAAAATAAAAGTGCATTTATTGCTTTAAAAGGAGGATTGAAAAGAACATTACTGCGTGACCTATTAAACTACTTTCACTAAAAGAAATAGTTCAGTGGAGCCACTTTACAAAAAAAATTATCGTCTCTTTGCTTTGCTGAATAGGGCACGTTCTGCTGGCTCAATAAAATAGCGCCTATATAAAGGCCTAATAAAATCGTTTGTATAATCCAGCATTTTGCAACAGCAATTACATTAAAGGAGTCAGTTAATCAGTTAGTGAGTAAGTCAGTGAAAGCAAAGTCACGAAAAGCCTAGAAGCAACAAAATAAATTGTATAAATTAAACTATGATAGGTTATAGTTAAAGTGAAAGACATACTTTACTTTTTGTCCTTCTAGGTCAATAGACCTGAAGTTGTAACGATTCGTTTAACCCTTTCAGTCCCAAATTATTTTTTTTAATAAGAAAAAATTTTTTGGCTTGGTACTTTTGTTCAGTATGTCCATCTTGTTTACACATTTTTTTCTACCTATGCCCGCGTGCTAAATATAGCCTGTATCCCACGGGATACATTGGGATTCAACGGAAGCATAAAACGTGCTTCATTTTGTAACTGCTGATAATTTTTTAAAGTATTTAAGACATTTAGTATGCATGCTATGCTGATCTGTACAAAGTCGTCTGTAAAGTACTGTACCTTGCACAGTTTTTATGCTATGTAGATTTTCTAGTTAGTCATTTTATCACTATTTTTAGTCTATTGTTATTGGCTTAAATCAAAATAACTATTAACAGATCAAATAACTGTCAGTTTTAAAATTTTATTAATTTTAAAGGCAAAAAATATTCTCGTATCCCACGGGATACAACGGGTATGAAAGGGTTAAGTCTAATTATACAAATGTTAGTAACTTGTGAACGCGCAAGCCTACGTGTCTCAAAAACTTCCGCAATTGAAAATTTCTAGGTTACATCAGACTTGCATCCAGGGTCTAAATTGATTTTTTATTGCTAATCTAACCTCTTGCAAACTAGTTATGCTTGAAGCGGAATTTGCTTGAAAGTTTCATGGTAAAACTTATTCGTCTTACACAGATGTGTATCGAAGCGGAAGGGAAATAATTCAAACAGCTGATGCAATACAAATCTGACTCGCTTCCAGGCATTCTGTTCGTGATTTACTATAGGCTTGGTTAGTCATGAAAACAGGATGGCGGTGGTACAATACAGTGTAAATCAGGGGCTATAAGAACACCAACAAACTGCGCATGCACCGAACATTTCATTTACACACGTTACTCACCCCCCACCTGTAACAATTAGTTCTTTGAACATGAGAAAGAAATTATGCTCGTACGAAAAGTAAGAAATGTTTTGACGTTTAAGTTACAAAGTGAGTCAACGATAAAATTAAACGTAACAGTTTTCATGTCGAATGTTTACATTACGCGACTTTTTAAATTTTTACCAAAATTAACTAGCCTCAGCACCTGTAACAATGGCGCTTATTAGCCTAGCGCTTATAACCTTGCCACCTGTAACCTTAGCCTTTATAACCTTAACACTTGTAACCTTAGCACTTGTAACCTTAACACTTGTAACCTTGGCACCTGTAACCTTAGCACTTGTAACCTTGCCACCTATAACCTTAGCACTTGTAACCTTGCCACCTGTAACCTTAACACTTGTAACCTTGGCACTTGTAACCTTGGCACCTGTAACCTTAGCCTTTATAACCTTAACACCTGTAACCTTAACACTTGTAACCTTGGTACTTGTAACCTTGGCACCTGTAACCTTAACACTTGTAACCTTGGCACTTGTAACCTTGGCACCTGTGACCTTAACACTTGTAACCTTGCCACCTATAACCTTAGCACTTGTAACCTTGGCACCTGTAACCTTAACACTTGTAACCTTGGCACCTGTAACCTTAGCACTTGTAACCTTGGCACCTGTAACCTTAACACTTGTAACCTTGGCACCTGTAACCTTAGCACTTGTAACCTTGGCACCTGTGACCTTAGCACTTGTAACCTTGGCACTTGTAAGCTTTGCACCTATAACCTTAGCACTTGTAACCTTGGCACCTGTGACCTTAGCACTTGTAACCTTGGCACTTGTAAGCTTTGCACCTATAACCTTAGCACTTGTAACCTTAGCACTTGTAACCTTAGCACTTGTAACCTTGGCACCTGTGACCTTAGCACTTGTAACCTTAACACTTGTAACCTTGGCACCTGTAACCTTAGCACTTGTAACCTTGGCACCTGTAACCTTGGCACTTGTAACCTTGGCACCTGTAACCTTGGCACCTGTAACCTTGGCACCTGTAACCTTAGCACTTGTAACCTTGACACCTGTAACCTTGGCACCTATAACCTTGGCACCTGTAACCTTGGCACCTGTAAGCTTGGCACCTATAACCTTGGCACCTGTAGCCTTGGCACCTATAACCTTGGCACCTGTAACCTTGGCACTTGTAACCTTAGCACTTGTAACCTTGGCACTCGTAACCTTGGCACTTGTAACCTTGGCACTTGTAACCTTGGCACCTGTAACCTTGGCACCTGTAACCTTGGCACCTGTAACCTTAGCACTTGTAACCTTGGCACCTGTAACCTTAGCACTTGTAACCTTGGCACCTGTAACCTTGGCACCTGTAACCTTAGCACTTGTAACCTTGGCACTTGTAACCTTAGCACTTGTAACCTTGGCACCTGTAACCTTGGCACCTGTAACCTTGGCACCTGTAACCTTGGCACCTGTAACCTTAGCACTTGTAACCTTGGCACTTGTAACCTTAACACTTGTAACCTTAGCACCTGTAACCTTGGCACCTGTGACCTTAATACTTGTAACCTTGGCACCTGTGACCTTAACACTTGTAACCTTGGCACCTGTAACCTTAACACTTGTAACGTTAACACTTGTAACACCTTGGCACCTGTGACCTTAACACTTGTAACCTTGGCACTTGTAACCTTAACACCTGTAACCTTGGCATTTTTAACCTTGACACCTGTAACGTTGATACCTGTAACTTTGGTGACAGTAACCTTGGAAGTAATAGCCTCAGCATCTGCGGCTTTTGTACTCACCCACACAACCTTAGCACCAACAGCCATGGCATCTACAATCTTGGCACATCAAACCTTGGAACCTGAAAATTTGGCACCCACAAGCTTGGCCTCCGGGCGTCAACATTTGCAAAAATTAAGGAACATCTAAAAGGCTCGCATTTCGTTCACAAACAACATTAAAAATGTAGCAAAAATGTGAAATAAAAAAATCCAAAGCAAAAACACCAGTTTCTCGTTGAAAAAGTTAGATAATTAATCATAATTTCATTAAAATCGATTCTTTTAGAATTCTTTTGCATAATTATTTTCTCAAGGTGAGGAATGCTGCTACAGTTACTGGACTGAAGCCATCTAGAGAAACCACAGAAAAAATCACAGCTAAGAAAGTAAAAACAGACGAGTAAGTAATTTACTAGAAACCGTAGAATTTCATAGATTAATTTTAGGCTAGATGATTAAAATGTCTTAAATCAAGTTTTGACATGTATATTTCATTTCAAGAGCAATTTCGTTCACTTTTTTGTACACTTATGTTGGCGTAGCCCATGTTGTTTCAGTAAACTCAATTTTATGCCAATAATTTATTTGCTAGGACAGAAAGGCCGAGTGAAGAAGATGCAAAAGCCAAAGCAGACAGAGAACGACTCCTTGCCAGTTGTCCAAGCCAAGACCATGCAGAACCAATGTGGTAAGAATTCTCATTTCAGGCACCCTTCAAATGCTGACTTAAACTAACTTAATTTATTTATGTCTGTACTTCAAAACATATTATAAATTTGTTAATACACTTTGATGTTCATTCATACGTGTACTTTAAATAGTGTTGTAAATTTACTCATTTTTTACTCATCTTTGCAGTTTATTTATGTCTGTACTTCAAAACATATTATAAATTTATTAATACACTTTGATGTTCATTCATACGTGTACTTTAAATAGTGTTGTAAATTTACTCATTTTTTACTCATCTTTGCAGTTTATTTATGTCTGTACTTCAAAACATGTTATCAATTTATTAATATACTTTGATGTTCATTCATACGTATACTTTAAATAGTGCTGTAAATTTACTCATCGTTGCAGCTAAGTTTACTCATACATATGTTTGAAAACACGTATGTTTAATTACATACTTCGAAACATATTTTATACACGTACAAGTACACAAAGTCAGTTTAACGTGTTTTGAAGTACGCATATTTGAACTTATAAAACATTGTTCCAAATTTATTAACAAGGTAGGAATGAGTTTCTTCAAAACACGTTCAAAGTTTGGGTGATACGTATATTTCAAGACGTGTTTTAAGGTTACCATATGTTCAAAAAACTCACAAAAATTTTTGAAAATAGGAAGATTTCTCTGGAAACAAAAATTAGAATATTCTCAGCCTTAGTCGAAACTGTATTTCTGTATAACTCTGAGCTCTGGACATTAAAAGCAAATCATAAAGCTGAAATCGATGCGTTTCAAAGGCGAAATTACAGAAACATTTTGGGTATTAGATGGCCAAAGAAAATTTCAAACAAAGATCTATATGAAGAAATAAAAGAAGAACCTTGGACAAGAAAAATAAAAAGACGCCGTTTAAGATGGATTGGGCATATGCTTAGACTACCTGATGATATTCCAGTAAAGATAGCTCTTCAACAAGCCATAGAACAGCTAAAAAACCTGCAGGAGGACAAATGTTAACAAATTTAGATTTTGCACAGAAAGATTTAAACACTTCAGCATTGATCCTTAGAAATAAATCCACTTGGGGCATTACGGCGAGCAGGGAGTCCTGGCATAGGGAGGTGAGCAGAATCATGTGCCTGGACGTATGATTCATTGGGTGATGATGATGATGATATCGTAAATAAATTGTTTTTCACGAATTTAATATATTAGCTGAGATAGTTACTGACAATTTTTAATTCCTGACTTTAGGACAGAGAAGCAGCTGAAAGATGTGATTATAACCCACGATCCACCACGGACTAGAGTAGACAAGGTAAGACGTTTAAAATGCATCTTCAAAAAACGATCTTCTAATGACGATGGAACATTGTGCTAAAACTAAATTTACACTACATTCGCTTCAACAAAAAAACTAATGACATTATGGTACTGCGAACACGGGGCATTTCACAAATTAGAGGTCGTAGTGTTCCACGTGCAATTTAAATTCGGTTCAAATCCACGCTCGTCTGTAACTTATTCACATTTTTGTCAAATTCAGTTCAATAGCGGTTTATTTTTTCTTTCATCAACAGTGCTGAAAACAAATTTCGCACGTAACCTGTTTTTGCATGTAATATTGAAAATTTGTCTAAATAAACCTTTTCACAGATTCGTTGTGCGCACGCGCAGTTTCTGCAGGTCAAAGATTAAGTGTACCACAGCAACGCGTCTTAACTACAATCGCCATGTGACGTTAAGCAAAACAAAGCCGCCTGTCGCATCAGTTCAGTAACTTCAGTTGATTTGACGAACTTTGCTTAACTATGCATTAGTTTGTGCACAGAGTGATTTGCTAGCAGGATCTTGCTTGGGAACAAGAAAAAATGAACTAGGTAAGGTCTAGCTAGCTGTTATAACTGTTACTATTACAATAGCATGGGCTGCGAGGCACAAATACGTTGTTCGGTACACTCAACCTTTGACCTTTTCGCGATCATCATCAATCGCTGGAACTGTGAAAAGACTCATTGAAAACGTTTTTCTTTCAGGCGGCTTATTACACTGTACAGACTTTGAGGTCAGCATTCGATCTCTTCTCTGGTTATTCATTTGGACGAATGACAGAAGCAAAATGGATCAGGTAAAAAACCATCTCAGTAAACTGAAAACGACAGTTAGTTGTTTGGTTGGTTAATTAGTCAGACAGTAGTAGCTAGTTTGTCAATCAACGAGCATGTCAAAGTTCAGTCTGCATAAGATAAGACAGTATGTCAGTCAATTAGCGAGACAGCAAGACATTCAGTCAATCAACCAGATAGTCAGTTAATCAACCAGACGGTCAGTCACTGAAATGATCTAACAGGCAATAAGTCGGTCAACTAATAACGCAGGCAGTCAGTTAGTCAAACAAGCAAGCAGTCAGTCAATTAGAGATTTTGTTAACCAGTTATTCAGTCAATTATTGTGCTGGTAGCTTGGTCGTTGAGTCGGTCAGTCAGTCACAAGTTGTTTAGTCATCCATTTGGCTAGTCAGTCAGCAGTGTAGACAAGTAAACAGATAGAACAGCATTGGTCAATCAGTTAGTCAGTTAGTTAGTGACTGAACTTGCTTTTGTTACTTTGATTACCTAACAAATCAAGAAAGAGAGAAAGAGAGAGATAGCATTTCCTTAGTCAATATACAGCTGGAGGTAACTTTATAAACAGACCTTTTTCGCCGTGAAGCCGGTCTCATTCTCATTCTTCTGCAACATGTTCAAGAACAAAGTTGAACCGGTTAACAGTTAGCTTATTACCATCGTTTCTGGAGCAGTAAGCAAAGACTATGTACAATGCTCGTGCGTTATTGATCACCAGTGGTTTGGTTTATTAGCGTTTAACATTTCACGCAGTTTCAACCTTGCGCAAAATGCTTTTGTTGTAGCTTATGATTTGTGTGGCATGATGTTGGTGGGTCGGTGGGTCGCGTAGCGTTGGGCGGAAAGCTTAATTAAGCGACTAACAATGCTTTTCACTCCGGACTAACTACGTTTACTTGTGAACAAAACTCAGTAAAAGTAAAGTAGCCGAGTTTGAAGGATTTATCCTAATTTACAGGAGGATAATATTCTTGGAGACAGTAGCTGGGGTTCCTGGAATGGTGGGAGGAATGATCAGACATCTTAACTCTTTACGTCGAATGAAGAGAGACCATGGTTGGATTCACACATTACTAGGTACCTCTAATTATGGACTCTTGTTAACTCTTTCATTCCCTAATGGTTGAACTTTACTTTGCTATACTGTACAATTTGGTTATTTGTTACAATCATATATATATATATATATATATATATATATATATATGTATATATAATAATCTTTATTTGCCATTAAAATACATTGATAATCACTGATAAAAACTTTACAGAGATGATCAATCAGTGTTAGTTAATAAAAACTTACACTGCTAAAGGCAAATACGTCAGTGCAATCTAAACTACTGTGCAGTAATGGAAAGCAACGACGAATAAAATCAAACATATTTACAACTATGCACAAAAAATGAAAAAATTATGATTTAATTAATATGGCCGTGGATATATGAATTCTGAGTTAGTGTGTATGTTGTCGTACCGGTGTGATGGTATTTCATATGTGGTTAATATTAGTGATTTTAATTTTGTTTTAAATACTAATAGGGACTTGATTTGTTTAACCTGTAATGGTAGAGAATTCCAAAGTAGAATTGCTTCTTAGGCGTAAATCTAGGAATGCTTTTTCAGATGAAGCTCAGAACGAAAGAATGCACTTGATAGTAGCATTACAAATACGACAACCTGGACCAATATTCCGTGCAACTGTAATACTCGGTCAAGGTAAAAACAGTAGCACTTTAATAGTTGTTTTTCTATTCAAAAGGCGGCGCCATATTTCTTACATAACGTTCTATAGGAACATCAAATGTTTATAATACGCGTGTCGCTTTTTAGAACTAAAAAAAAGACAAGGCGATGTGAAAAGTTAATCTTTCTCCGACGCAGTTTCATTTTTTACATTTTCTTTGATTTGCAAATGTACACAATTCGTTTTACCTAGTGAATAGGATAGCTGAGAGGTTACAATAGATCTGCGCTTAAAAACTGAAGTTAGGTAATACTAAATTTGATTGGTAACTGGACGAATGACTTCCCGCGTCATTGCCGTGCTACTGAGGATGTGACTACTTATTCAAACTTGCCTTTTTCACCTTATCAGCATCCCATGTTAGAGAATTATCATTGAAAATGAGTTCTAATTGCTGCACAACTCTCTTTGTTGAGTACAGACCTGTGAGTAAGTGCTGGACACTGCCTTGCTGTGATTGAATTGCATAAAAACCCGGATTGTAAACAAACAACATAGAAAAACAATCTATTTGCATTTCACAACATACTAATATGTGGGAAAGTACTGCTATGAACATTATTCTCTTACTGTCGTGGGTACAGGTGGCGCTGTTGGATTGTGAGCTGCAAGGATTTTTCAGTGTCTCCCAATGGGGGTATTAATGGCTTGCAGAAATTCTGGGAATCATTGACGTAAATAATTACCGTAATTATTCGAGTTTAACGCGCAAAATTTTCCATCCAAAAACAACTCAAAGTTTGGGTGCGCGTTATAAACGAGGGCTGGGGGTAGCTAAGGAAATAATCAACAATATTTGCGTCATCAGCAGACTTTGTCAGACGGTGCAACGTCTAGAGTCTACTCTATAACCTCTAGGTATAATTTAGACTCTAGACCGTTTGTCTAGACGGCGCCTGGCCCACGGAAATGTCAGAGATTAGAGTTGTTCAACAATGCACGTGTTCAACAACGTTTGTCACTTAAAATGCTTGGTCTGAGCCGAGAAAAAGTGAATCAAAATTTTATACCGATTTTTAATCGAAAATTAGGGGCGCGCGTTATACTCGAATAAATACGGTAATGAACGCAATTTATTTCAGGGGTTTTTGTTGGAGCATTCAGTCTTGCTTATTTGATCAGCCCCCGTTATTGTCATCGCTTTGTGGGATATTTAGAAGAGGAAGCAGTTAAAACTTACACAAAATGCTTAGAGGTAAACGTCTAGATACAAATTATATAGTACAGATCTTGAATCTTAATAAGCCTTTTCACAGTTCCAGCGATTGATGAGAATCATGAAAAGATCAGAGGTTAAGTGTACCACACAACACATTTGTGTACATTGACAATGCCTCGCAGCCCAAGCTAATAGTAACAGCTTTAACAGTTAGCTAGAATCTTACCTAGGTCATTTTTTCCTGTTCCCAAACAAGACCGTGCTAGTAAATCCCTCTATGTCGATGTAATACGACTTTACTGAACTGATGCAGCAGGCGGCTTTTCTTTACGCAAATGTCACGTGATTGTGCAGTTAAGACATGTTGTTGTGGTACACTTAACCTTTGACCTACAGCGAGTGCGCTTGTGAACAATGAAGCTGTGATAAGGCCTATTTGGACATAATAGTGATTGAGAATTGGAATAAACTTAAAAAATGATTACTTGAAATCAAACTCCGATTAAAAAAGAAAATGAAAGGAAAAAGTCAGAACTGGGCTTGGTTTTGAACCTGTGAACTTTGGATTACAAATTAACTGTCACAGCCGCTATTCCGAAGTCTTTTGTGATTCATTGCATGATATTCAGATTGTAATCCATCATCCTTGAACAGGAAAAAACTTTTTCCATATTTCCTTATTTTCAATCAAAACATGATTTAAAAAAAACTAATAAGTTTATAACAATTATAAAATTCATTAGTATAGACCTATAATTATATTACATCTTTGCTTGCAGCAGTTTCCTCTATGTTTGTAAAACCCACACTCTGCAACAGGTTTAAGTCATATGGTAGTGTTATGCAGAACACTGCACAAAATTTGTAATGTATTGTACTATTGTTACAGCATGTAATTTACAATGTATTGTACTATTGTTTACAGCATACACAACACTATATATAATTTACAATGTATGGCAGTATTGTTTGCAGCATGTACTACACTATACATAATTTACAATGTGTGGTACTTGTGACGAGTTCTTATCTATGGTTTATATTTTAATGTTTGTGCTCACTAAGGTTTCCCCCTCGCTGTTTTTAGCGGCCAAGCCACGTGGCGTTACATTCTCTAGACGTATCATGGCAGCAGTCTTTGTGAATAAACAGATTAATAAGCAAGAAAGATTTATGTTAAATGTTCTATAAAGTTTCTAACAAAGTTACAAATGTTGCCAAGACGTTACAGTACTATTGTTTGCAGCCTATACAACACTATATATAATTTACAATGTATGATACTATTGTTTACAGCATATCAAGGAAGGTAGCATTATGCACTGGCAGAACACGGTGGCTTCAGACGTGGCTATTAACTACTGGAGAATGAAGCCAGGTTCCACCATACACGACATGATCAGAAACATGAGAGCCGATGAAGCAAATCATAGAGAAGTCAACCACACCCTGGGCTTGCTGGGACAGTATGATGCGGTTCCTTTTCCTGCACCTAAATAGGTGCTTTGAACATCACCACTCCCCCCTCCCCCCCTCCTTGTACATGAGAGATTCTTGTAAATATTAAGGTACCTAAACATCGAAATTAATTGCGTTTATTGTTGATAATGTCAGTTTTTGACAATTAATTACAGTTTTGCTGATTATCTTTAACCTCAGTTTACATTGTGAAGAGTACTTTAGTTTTTATTTTTACAGAAAATATACGATACTCCCTCTGTTGGAAAGAAATGTCTGTACAGTTCATTGTCACAATTAATTGTACTGAATAAGAAAATGGACATTGCATTCCACCAGGGTACAATGTTCTCAACTGCCTAGCCAGTACATTCCAAATGCTAATTCAATGATAATTATTTTCAAATGATTCTACTCACAGAATTTCTAATGAGGTCTAGCGGATTTCATGCAGTTATTATCACATTACAATTTGACCTCATTTTGAGTATGTTTGCAATGTAACAATATTTTTGCATAATAACCAGTAGTCGAGTATTTTTTCTCTATTGCAGTAAGTTCCTCTATATGCAAAATGGATTATGTATAATACTCATTACTGCAATTTGTATACTGTAGTAGCCTTTCATTTTAAATAGCGGTTATCGTGACCGTTGCTTGGTTAGTGGTAAGCTATACAGGGGTGCCGGAGCCATGGGGCAGCGGCCCCCATTTAAAACGTGTGGTTATACATGATTACCCGTAGGAGTTTACCCGAGAAGGCATTTTGGGTGCTTTAAATATACCCTTATATTTAAGTCATATCGTTACTAGCGTGACCATAGAAATATGGGTAAACAAAATGTACCCTTTTCAAAAATGCTGCCCCCACCTCTGTATTTTGCTGCTGGCACCTCTGAAGATTTAGATGTCAGTCGTGAAGTGAGTTGTTTTATTTTTAATAGAAGTTAAAAAATTTATAAGCTATTAATAGTTCAACTATGAAACTGCGAAAATTTTTGAGAATTCAAATTAATGCAACTGAGACAAATTATTGCTGATTTCTCATTTATTTTAAATTATAATTTTGAACTGATTTTGGAATTACAAAAGATGTATATATAGTGCAGTTGCAACTTAAAGATAATAATTATTAATCATAATCATGTGTACATATTACAGCCTATATAAGCTTACAATAAATTGTTTTACTGTGAAAAATATACCACTGAAATGTATCTAAATATAATATATTTTTTGTAAAGCCTAGACAAACTCCATTAGACAAACTCCATAGTTATTATTACAGATAAGTAAACAATACAGTAACATAGGTACATAAACATGGCACTGATATAGACATGGAACATACCATCAAACATAGAAACTTTAACAATAAACAACTTTACAACTGTACTAGGTAATAAGAATATCACAAATGTCAAAATTAATTATAGGCCTAACCATTTACAATCAAAACTTAAATATTCCAGGAGTAATTATCATAAATATGTTAATGATTAGCTTCTTACACAGTTTTTGATTAATACATCATTACTGTTTTCTTAATCATCACACTTCAGCTTAGAGAGTTCAAGTAATGACTAGCCTGTCCCGGGCGTTGCTGCTCATATCTTCAACCTGGAAAAACAGAATGTTCATATTTAAGGGAATACCTGGAAAGGTCAAGCCTTCTGCGAAGTTAAGCTTATTTCAATGTTTGCAAAAAATGTTAAAAGGACTTGGTAATAAAACTGCAATAAGCGTCTCTTGTAATTAGTAAAATCACTTTAAAATTGCGATCACTTCATGCTTGAGTGCTTCCATTTTCAATGTCCATTCCTCTTCAAGTGATGTCATTCATCTTCAACAAAAGTAGCATACTGTCAATCTTCAGCAAAAGTACAATAAGTTTTTACAAAAAAATTAGATAGTAATTTTGTAATATTTTTGCTTAAACATTAGGTAAGCTGCAGAACTGTGAATTAGTTTAAGCAGTGTGTGCTTACGGAAAGTGACGTTTTGTCATTTTTCCACCAGTGACGTTGTGTCATTTTTCTACCAATGACGTATGTTCATTGGCTAAAGAAAAGCAACACACTGCCAATTTTCTTCAAAAGTTTAATAAGTTTTTCAAACTAATTTTGTGACATTTTTTGCACGAACATTAGGTAAGCTGCAGAACTGTGAATTAGTTTAAACAGCGTGCGCTCCTGCAGTGTTTACGGAAAACCACGAATCTCTCCCTGTTACGTCATGATTTTCAAGTGTCTGGTGGCAACGACCTGAAAATTTGTATTCAGAGGCAGTATATCCTAAATTTATGCTTTATAGGCAGTTTTTTTGCACATTTCTTTCTTACATTTTTCTATGTTCAAGTGATAACAGTACAATGAACCCAGCATACTGAGTGACTTGTTATTTCCTTTAAAACAAGCCAAAGATAGTTTAAAGTAGTCAGGGAATGTTGCCACTAAGTAAAACAATAGAGAACTGATAATGAATTCTTGCAACACGTGTGCCTTTGCTAAGAAGAGGTGTGCTAATATCCTTGCCTGTTCAACTTGACCTCATACGGTCTCAACACACTGCAATTCTGAGACAAGTTGCTCAAATAGTAGTATCACCCACAAGCAAACTTGATCTTAGACAGTGTTACAAGCTTGCAAACGATATCAGAGAGTGTTACAAGCTTGCAAACGATATCAGAGAGAGTTACAAGCTTGCAAACGATCTCAGAGAGTGTTACAAGCTTGCAAACGATCTCAGAGAGTGTTACAAGCTTGCAAACGATCTCAGAGAGTGTTACAAGTTTGCAAACGATCTCAGAGAGTGTTACAAGCTTGCAAGCGATATCAGAGAGAGAGTCACAAGCCTGCAAACGATCTCAGAGAGAGTTACAAGCTTGCAAACGATATCAGAGAGTGTGTTACAAGCTTGCAAACGATATCAGAGAATGTTACAAGCTTGCAAATGATATCAGAGAGAGTTACAAGCTTGCAAACGATATCAGAGAGAGCGTTACAAGCTTGCAAACGATCTCAGAGAGTGTTACAAGCTTGCAAACGATATCAGAGAGTGCTACAAGCTTGCAAACGATTTCAGAGAGAGTTACAAGCTTGCAAATGATATCAGAGCGTTTGCAACACGTGTTTACAACTATGTTACAAGCTTGCAAACGATATCAGAGAGAGTTACAAGCTTGCAAATGATATCAGATGGTGTTACAAGCTTGCAAACGATCTCAGAGAGTGTTACAAGCTTGCAAACGATCTCAGAGAGTGTTACAAGCTTGCAAACGATATAAGAGAGAGTTACAAGCTTGCAAATGATATCAGAGAGAGTTACAAGCTTGCAAACGATCTCAGAGAGAGTTACAAGCTTGTAAACGATATCGGACAGTGTCACAAGCTTGCAAACGATATCAGAGAGAGTTACAAGCTTGCAAACCATCTCAGAGAGTGTTACAAGCTTGCAAACGATATCGGACAGTGTCACAAGCTTGCAAACGATCTCAGGCAGTGTTACAAGCTTGCAAACGATCTCGGAGAGTGTTACAAGCTTGCAAACGATATCGGAGAGAGTTACAAGCTTGCAAACGATCTCAGAGAGTGTTACAAGCTTGCAAACGATCTTAGAGAGTGTTACAAGCTTGCAAGCGATTTCAGAGAGAGAGAGTTACAAGCCTGCAAACGATCTCAGAGAGAGTTACAAGCTTGCAAACGATATCAGAGAGAGTGTTACAAGCTTGCAAACGATATCAGAGAATGTTACAAGCTTGCAAACGATATCAGAGAGAGTTACAAGCTTGCAAACGATATCAGAGAGAGTGTTACAAGCTTGCAAACGATCTCAGAGAGTGTTACAAGCTTGCAAACGATATCAGAGAGTGTTACAAGCTTGCAAACGATATCAGAGAGAGTTACAACCTTGCAAACGATATCAGAGAGAGTTACAAGCTTGCAAACGATCTTAGACAGTGTCACAAGCTTGCAAACGATCTTAGACAGTGTCACAAGCTTGCAAACGATCTTAGACAGTGTCACAAGCTTGCAAACGATCTCAGAGAGTGTTACAAGCTTGCAAACGATATCGGACAGTGTCACAAGCTTTAAAACGATCTCAGATCATGCCACAAGCTTGCAAACGAAGTGTCTTACTTCATCATGTTCATCAGTCAATGGGGTCCTGTGATTATCCTGCCCGCAGCGTCGAGTAAGCCTCGGACTCACACGTTTCACAGTCTCCTGGACAGAGGTCAAGCACTTCTCTGCATACTCCTTGGTTGCAACTGTAGCTTGAGCAGTAGCTTGCTGCAGAAATATCATAACAGTAAAAGCTACTTGTTTTATGCTAACCAGAGATGAACTGCAAACAGGGATGAGTGAAACTCCCATGGCAAATAATTATTTTAATGCAAGTATGTGGTAACAAGCAACAAATTACATAATCTAAAGTGCAATGTAATTAATTAACAAAAGAAAAATTCATTTGAAATTTTCTAAACTTCTCAATCCATAAACGATCAAAAAACGAAATGTAAAAAAAAAACGCAAGTTGGATTTGAACCGCTACCATCAAGTTACAAATTTAACAGCTCTTAAATGTTGAGCTTATAACTCAAATGTTGTCTATTTCACAAACAGGAAATTTTAACAAATTATCAGCTAATTGCATTAAAAAGGTTAAAGAAGTTATAAAGAAACCTGAAATTCTGGAAAAATGTTTGCAGTTCCGTTGTTCTCCATCTTGGATGCCATTTTCTTTATTAGAATCTTGGGAGACACTTTTCCTTCAGGCTTCTCTGACACAGCAAGATTTTGGGAATTAGTTTCAGGAATGGAAAGTTGAAGTGTCTCCAATTCTGGCATGTTTCTTGGAGAACTCGAATCATTCATCGATATTAAGGCCTGTTGTTTTTGATTACCAGGAATGCTCAATGTTTGTCCCGTTTCCTACAAATATATTAATCCAGTCACTCCCTAATCTGGTGAATTCATATTGTAATCCGGTCGCAAGACAAAACACATAAATAACAGAGTTTCTTTAGATTAAAAACCCATTAACCAACTCAACCAAGATATGCAAAACAATAATTATTAATAACATTTGCCACTGATGAATTACTGGTGGTAAATAAACAGTGATTTCTACCACAATGTTGCAGTCGCTGCGTGCTTAAAGGACAAGAAAAGGGGTACCTGAAGTAGGCTTCAGAAAAATCGCCTTAAAAATTAAGTTGCTTTACAGCAATTTTATGCGTATGTCTTACTCGCGCTGAAAGGAATTTTAGTTTGTTTTCGTTTTAAATCTCCCGCAATACTGTTCCGAAGTCGCCATTACATGACGTCATCTACCAAACGTAAATCAAGGGAAGAAAAGGCAATGTTAAATTATATCTCAAAAGATTTTCCTTGCAAATCTATATTACTTAGAATTTCGCTTACCTACTAGAAAGACTTATGTAACTAGAAAAGAAAATTATTAATTATTTACATGTTTTCACCAATTGGTAAAATGTCGCTGACTCACCCTCCAGGATGCACCACTCACTAACCAAAAAACACATTTTTAATCTTATTGACAAGATACAGTAATTTTAAATTTTATTTAGTTAATGACATGTGCGCTACGAATGCTCTGATTATTTTTTCAAACTTTACAAAATGTTACCTAAACTTGTTTCAAATGACCTGTCGTGAAAATGGCTGCATCTAACGGTCATCGCGGGAGTTTAAATTTACATGTTTTATACAGCGTGACTGCCGATTGAAGTCCTGCACGCAAAAAGGCAGTATGTAAGTGATATAAAATTTCAAAACGAATTCTTTAAGCATTACGTTTATGAAGGGTTGTCTTGTGCTTTAATGCAGTGATCAGAAATGAGCACGATGACGTTGCAACGTTAGATGTAGCTGTGTCATGAAAGGCAAAAATTACAAACTCAAAAGCCATTTCATATTAATGATTCTTTCTTTAGTAATTCAGTTAAACTTCAAGTTCAGGGCCATAAATGCAACGGAATATGACGCATGAGACATTGATTAGGTGTACCATTAAACCAAACATGATTATATTAAAATAGTAGCAATGGTTTACTGAAGAGGCAGTAAAGGTAGTGATCTGTGTTGTTTGTGGACACAGGATGCAATGTTAATACTTTAATAACGACTGTGTCCACAAACAACACAGCTCACTACCTTTACTGCCTCTTCAGTAACTTACACAAATAATAGGAGGATCTTCCACAATCAGCTTAACCCAATTAGTCATTTTTATCCTAAGAATTTCACTGTTAGTAAAGCTTCATCCACAGTAAACACATAAACATAAAAAGTCCTGCACGTTCTTCATGCTCTGCTTTTACTATTTTCTCAGTTTATGTTTTACATCCTATGCAAATAATATCGGCAGCTAAAACAAATGTCACCAGTTTAAGTATACATCAGGGAGTATTATAGTCCTACTTAACATTCTCACGAACTAAACGAAAACACCAAATAAAGAGATAAAAGTGCACAAGATACAGCAGTTGAATTATTGCATGGTGGTGGGCGGGTGGGTGGTTGGGGGGTCTTTATACCTGTTTGCTTTTTGATTCGTCCTCGGAAGTGTTATGTTCATCATCACTCAGTTGTAAAAAATCACCATTTTTCTTCAGCTGTCTCATTTTGATCTGCAAAACAACAGAAAGCTTAGTGTGAGTGAAGTTTGGAAATGCAAAGTGTATGTTGTGTAGTGAAGTGAAGTGACAAAGTGCAAATAAAGTAGTGACTTGAAGTACTGTATTGAAGTAAAGCAATGTAAAGTGAAGTGAAGTGAACTGACAAAGTGCAAATAAAGTGAAGTGAATTGAAGTACTGTATTGAAGTAAAGCAATGTGAAGTGAAGTGACTAAGTGCAAATAAAGTGAAGTGAATTGAAGTACTGTATTAAAGTAAAGCAATGTGAAGTAACGTGAAGTGAAGTGAACTGACAAAGTGCAAATAAAGTGAAGTGAATTGAAGTACTGTATTAAAGTAAAGCAAAGTGAAGTAAAGTAAAGTGAAGTGAAGTGAACTGACGAAGTGCAAATAAAGTGAAGTGAATTGAAGTACTGTATTAAAGTAAAGTAATGTGAAGTAAAGTGAAGTGAAGTGAAGTGAACTGACGAAGTGCAAATAAAGTGAAGTGAATTGAAGTACTGTATTAAAGTAAAGCAATGTGAAGTGAAGTGAAGTGAAGTGAAGTGAACTGACGAAGTGCAAATAAAATAAAGTGAACTGAAGTACTGTATTAAAGTAAAGCAATGTGAAGTCAAGTCAAGTCAAGTAAAGTAAAGTGATGTGAAGTCAAGTGAAGTAAAGTCAAGTAAACTGACGTAATGTGAAGTGAAGTGAAGTAAAGTAAAGTGAAGTGAAGTCAAGTGAAGTAAAGTCAAGTAAACTGATGTAATGTGAAGTGAAGAGAAGTAAAGTGAAGTAAAGTAAAGAAAGTAGCAAAATAAAGTAAACTAAAGTAAGGCAAGGTAAGTTAAAGTAAAGAAAAGTAAAGTAGAGCAAATATAAAGTAAAGTAAAGTGATGTAAAGTAAAGTGAAGTCAAGTCAAGTGAAGTGAAGTGAAATCAAGTAAACTGGTGTAATGTGAAGTGAAGTGAAGTAAAGTAAAGTGGCAAAATAAAGTAAACTAAAGTAAGGCAAGGTAAGTTAAGGTAAGGAAAAGTAAAGTAGAGTAAATATAAAGTAAAGTAAAGTAAAAGTAAAGTAAAGCCAGACAAAGCAAACCAACGCAATGCAGAGCAGTCAAGTAAAGTTAGTCATTTCAAGCAAAGCACACAAGTTTATTTGACTGGCCCAGCCTGCTTTACCTGTCATTAATTACAGCTGAATTAAATTTAGGTTAATAGCCTACCTTCTTTTTTGTTGCTGAGGCTGACTGAGCTATTTTGGACCACCAAGGAAGCTTAGCATCCGAATCAGGATTTGAAGGTGTTTTAGCCTCCACCACAATGTTCGTCTCCAGTTGCCCCTTTTCTTTATCGCAATTGTTCTCATTGAAATCATTTTTAGCCTCTTTTATCTAATCAGCAGAAACAAAATTACGAAATGATAATTACTGCAAGGATCAAATGCACAATGAATCAAATTGCACATTGCAACCATTATCTACAATTGTTACACCTGCGCAACCACATAATTTGAATTTGATTTAAAACTTTAAGGTAACAAAAATTTACGCTTACAAACAATTGGAAACTGTAGATCAAACAAATAAGCCTTTTCACAGTTCCAGTGAATGTTGATGATCGCGAAAACTTCAGAGGTTAAGTGTACCAGACAACACACTTCTGTACACTTGACAACGCCTCGCAACTCATGCTATTGTAAAAGTAGCAGTTTTAACAACTATCTATAACCTTACCTAGTTCTTTTTTTTCTTGTTACCAAGCAAGATTCTGCTAGCAAATCACTCCGTGCACAAACTAATGCATAGTTAAGCAAAGTTCGTCAAATCAACTGAAGTTACTGAACTGATGCGACAGACAGCTTTACTTTGCCTACATGTCACGTGGCAGTTGTAGTTAAGACCCGCTGTTATAGTACACAGCAATTGTGTACTATCTACAGCAATTGTGCAAGTACACAGCGAAACTGTGAAAAGGCTTACTAGTTTCATTTTATTATTATCACATTTTGTATAATACTAACCTGGGAAATTTAAACAAAATGGCTGCTGCTTGTTCTCAAATACTGAAAGCAGAAGTATGAGACAACTTTTTCTGTCTTTCATTAATGCTTGTAAGGATAATTGGATGGCAATCCCAGAGAAACTAATAACAACACCTTTACACACCTTACATTTTACAGAAGATGTTAGCAGACCCTACCTGTTTTTCCTCTTTCTTGTTCTGCATTTTAGCCAATGACTGTGTGTCAGGAACTCTAGATCTTTCAGAAACAGAAAGCCAGGATCTTCGCTGTTGACTCTGCGGTTTTCGAAAACTAAAATTTCAAAAAACAAGTTTAGAGTTTGATGCAACTGAGATAAATTACAGTTCCAGTAATAAATTTTTCACTATCCAATCTCAGTCTAATCAAGCTGAGAAGAAAATAATGAAGCTTCATTTGTGCAATTCAGAGATAATTTGTGACATTTTGGATATTTGTTCTTGTTAACGTATTTGTTCTCTTCCAGACAGACATATTTTAGATAATGGTTTTGTGTGACCTCTAAACTCTGATCATCATCATCGGCGCAGTTTAGTCATAAGTCATAAGTCATTTATTTCACATTACACATTTACAATAGTTTAATGTACAATATCTAGTGAAAGGGCCTACAATGAACGTAATACAAATAAGAAATACTGCACAGGAAAAGCTTCAAACACTGTTCACCTATATACGAAGGTAAATGTGTTGCGGGCAATCAAAAGGCAGGGCTTGTTAAATTGTCCCACACAGTGAAAGGAAAAAAAAGTAATGGAGATAATCTGAAAATTTAAAGTGAATCCTGTGATAAAAAACATTAGTGCTTAAAATGGAATGATGTAATGAATGAAGCTCATATATGGGATGATATAAAAGATAGAAAGACTATTATTTGTTAATAGTATGTGAAATTAAGATAACTTGATTAAGCTAACACCACTATTTTGCAACTACTATGAGGATGGATACTGATAGAAATTTTGATTACTCCCTGATACTTACTTAAAATTTGATTTTTTAGCATTTTTTAAATCTAGTAATAGATCTGCTATTTTTTGCGGATTGACAAATCTCATTCCAGACTTTTGGTCCTTGATATATTATAAAATGTTTAGCTATGTTGGTTCTACAGAAAGGCACAGTGTATTGATTAAATCTTGTATTATGTCTCTTAGATGTCAATTTGACAGGAATTGCAAAAAACTTAGGAAATGGTCTATTATTGCATTTATACATAATAGACTATTTCCTAAGTTTTTCGCAATTCTTGTTTGTGCTTACCTAGCATTTAACATTGGTATCTAATTATTAACAATCGTTAACTACTTGAAAAAATTACACAGGCTGACTCAATGATGCACAGTTATACCACTTAGGTCTACTTTATGATCGTTTTCCCATCATTCTTTGTGAACGCTCATCTTTAACATTTTTTATTTATAATAATTTTTGCATTAACATATCACCCCAGCCATGAATCATAATACAAATCTAAAAAACTGAGATTTATTTAGTTAAGAAACCATCATAGCCATAGCCGTCATGATAGAGGAAAGCATGTGTAAGCATGTGCAATGCTTCCCACTACTTGTGGTAGTAACTACATATATATTGACAAGAAAATAGCGGTAGTCTAGCGTTGTTTCAAGGACTCATACAGGTAACGGTAAAATAATGGTGACAATACATCTATAATTAACACCACGCAACTACAAATGGATAATTTGATATGAAAATTTACCTGGCTTCTATCTCGTCGTCAGACGACACGAGTTCGGTCGCACCCGAGTCTTGTTTGAGCAGTCTACTTAGCGATATCATTTTATCAGAAAAAACGAGTACTTTCTTACATTACACAAGGCTGTACCAGACAGCGGAACATTCAACACAGAGTATCTTTACTTATTCGTATTCGCACAGCGTTATTAAATTTATCACGATAAAGACCTAGTCATAATTTACAGAACAACTGCGCTATCACGTTGTCAAACTTACTGCTATGTGGTAATTAATGCGTGTTTTTACTGCTGCGTGATATATTCATCTATGAAGAGTTTCACCAACTGTTACAACGCGGTCGACCACCTGCATGTATTACGATCGCACTACTTATGCTGGTTCTTCCTTCAAACTGTTTGTCTCCCCCGAACGCCACAAATCCACTTGAGCAAACTAAGAGATTTCCACACAAATGACGAAGTTAATTAAGCACATTTATCCTCATCTCTAAATCTGGATGTGGCAAATGTATCCTACATCCTACTTCCGCACCTGCAAATAATTTTAATAAATCAGTGTTTAAAATGTCAACGTACCTGGATACAGCCTATGTAAGCTTGCTTATCAATAAAACAACGCCTTTTGCGTTCCAACACGTGTTTTCCATCTACAGTTCTCACATGACTAGCAAAACTACCCTTCGTGCCACCCCTAATTACAAACACAAACCCGTCAGACGAAGCCCTTTTTGTTCAAACGTCTTTCTACAGCAGAACTATAAACAGCAAACAAAATAATTAGTTTACTGTGAAATGTGGCAGGTTTACTTTGTGTTCAATGACCCTTGCACATCATCTGGATGCACTGACTCTCTCATACAGGTTTCGTTGCAAGCCAGTAGCTGTTTACACGTGTAAAGTTACTCTAACAAAAATTGTTGAATTGTTTATTGCCGGAGTTCATGACTAGACGCTCAGTCTGAGTCATACCGTCATTGCAATAATGATTCAGATGCAAAGTCAGCCAGTCACACTGTCTGCAGTGCATTGTAAATAATCTTCTACGTTAGCACGACAAATGAACGCAATCTTTACGATTGGTTTGATACGTCAGTGTCATTGTTGTCACTGTCGTCATCATCATGATCGTGATCACCACCATCATCATCGTCGTCATTGCTATCTTTATCATAATTAGTATCACCTTTATCATCATTATCATCGTCATCATCATCATTATCATCGTCATCATCATAATCATCGTCGTTATTGCTTTGGGGAAGTGAATTAGAGAAATTGCTTGCATAGAGGAAAATAGCTAGGCTATTATGGTTCCATGGGTGTGTGGTTGGCAAACAAAGTTAAACAACGGTAACGTGGTTGTGAATAGATGGGTGATGCTCGGAAAAACGTCTGAGCTGTTTCGTCTTCTCGCTTGCGTCTGGTTATTCACAAATGTTTTCACATCTGAACGTGGTTAAGACGCCACCTGCTGGTTCAGTGGTTCATCTTAGAACAGATACCGGTCGCGCCACAACTTTCCAATGTTAATTGTTAATGAAAAAGATTATTTCTTCGGTTTCATGCACTTGCCAGTTGCAGCAACGCAGTAGACACAAGTAAGCAATACAGGCAGATATAATAAAGTATTACCAGAGTAGAACATAATAAACTCAGTCTTACCTTAAAGGTAACTTACCTTGATTAATTACTTAAAAAGTAACAAAACAAACAATTAACATAAATAAGCGTTTCTCTGCTTACACTAGAATCATTGCCGAGTTTTTAATTACTAGCAGACACGTTTTAATCTTATCACAATAAAAAATACCTTTGATTCGAGCAAGCTACGTACGCTTTCGATACCCTCACTAAAACCACTAAAATAGTCATTACAGATCTGTAAATTAATTTGATATCATCTTAATTAGATGCTCGATCAAGATGAGATAAATTTGTGCTCACAAAAATGTTTGCATTTTTTCAAAAAACGTTGCACAACAGGCCGAGATTAGTGCAAGCCGTCGGTAAGTGGAAAACTGCGTCATGAAATTTCATCATTTTTCACTTCTAACGCGCGCAATGGTGCTAATAAATATGTCAAGACGTTTGCTGCTATCTGTACGCGTTATCTTTTTGCATGAATTCGTTTTGCACACAATGCTCTGAAGTTCTACATATGTGGGTCAGTTGAAATTGCGTTACGTATGACCCAATTCAATGAATTTTATTATTATGCAACCGTGCTATGCCTCCAGGAATAGTTAACATTTTTCATTACTTAGTATGACTTCATGAGACTAAAGAAGGAAGGAAAATTTGATCGCGCACGGGGGGGGGGGAAGAGGGCATAGCATTTGTTGGCGATATCGAATATTTGGTTCAGTATGCTAAGGTTTCAAGTGCTAATTTGGCCGAGGAAGTATTAATTTTTCTATGATTCGTTTAGCAAAAATTACTACCGACTAAAATGTTATGACTGAGAGCAAAACTACATGTAACCTGGAATTCTTTTGGCTGCTAACTAACTACATTGTTAAAATATGACAAAAAGAGAAAGCAAAGAGTATTCAACCAGACCAACCATCCATTCAACTAAATAAAAACCAACAAAACATTCAACCAACCGACCAACTAACAACTTACCTCACAATCAACCAACCTTAGCAACTCACATTCCAAAAAAATAGCCAACAAATAACCAACTAACCAGCCGATCTACAAGTAATGATTCAACAAACCAACCGACTAACCAATCAACCAGCAAATTTAACAGTAAACCAACCATTGACCAGCCAACGCACACCTAACTACTCAAATCTTCCCAGATTTACCCTATTCTTTGCTAAGTGATTCTAACACAATATTCTTAACTAATGTGCTCTGTTTTCTGTCAGTAAAGCAGATTTGGAGCCAGGTTCATCACGTTTCTAGTAACAAAATGTGTAAGGTGAAATGTCAAAATCAACAATGTAAAAGGCTAAGCTGATGTCCAGCAACAATAGTAACGTTACATGTTGTCTGTCCATATTCTTCATTATATCAGTATAAATTTTAGTTGATAATAAAAAATAATCTTATTGCTTAGTATGTTTTTATAATTTATGCCGAATTCGATGTGGGATGTAGGTCATTGCCTTCAAGAATCAAAATGGCTGCTGTGTGCATCACTTTTAAAAGAAAGGGCATGTTAGTAATTGGTCTTCAATTCTTGTAAACCAACTTAATTTCTTTTTTCTTCAAAAATGATGTGACTAGAACGCTTTTCCAAGTTTCTAGAAATTGATCATGAATATTGAATTAATGTTAGCTATGAATCATTAATTGGGCTTGTAACTGGTGCTATTAAAACATCAGTGCAACAGTTTTAAGCAGTGTCGTTGGTATTGGATCTTGTGAAAGTCATGTTTAAAGTTGTAGATCACTCACTTTGTTTTGATTGAGTTTAGGCACAGAAGTATGAACAAGAATAAAACATCTATAATACATATTAGCACTGCACAAACAGAAAAGTGTTTATTAAACTACAGACACACGAGTAGCATGACTGCTGCACTGAACACTGAGAGTGAGAGTGACTAGAAAGCAAAAACAGTCAGTATATATAGGTATAGGTGACCTATGCAGACTTGCACAGGCTTCACAAAAACCATTACTTTAAAATAGGGAGAGAACCAGTAAATATGCATTCACTGGCATATACACAATTATACTGGGGGTAAGTTAGCTGGTAGAATGTAACAGGATTAGTTCATAGATGGCAGCACCTAATTATAATGTACAATTCCAACTTCCACAGATCTAATAAGCAGATTTTTCAAAAGTGAATAATTTTATTCTAGGTTGGACCAAAAGTTCAGTGAATTTGTTGAGTGCAAACTACGTTGTGGAATATACCATAAAATTGACTCTTGAAAATAACGGGGGAAAAGCTAATGCCCACATTAATAAGCAAGTAGAAATATTTTAAAATCTCAGTATAATGTATTTAATCAGAAGCCAGTGAAGATGAAACAAAATTGGTGTTATATGATCGAATTTCTTTGTTTTGATTACAATTCGAGCTGCTGCAATTAGAGCTATATACTTCATCATGATGTCTTTAACCTGTTCATGAGATAACTTTAGAAATTAACTTTAGGGAAAAGAAAGGCTATTATTACCACACATAAGTTTTGAGATTAAGACGATGCAGTTCTTTCGATAGTCGCCACATTTTTGTACTGTTCCAAATAATAACGCTGCTTAGTCGCGTCGCACATCTTCACATACTCAAGAGTGTTTCTCTTGAAGTCAGCCTAGTCTTCGGCATCTTTACTATTCAGCCAACAATCTCAGTTCTTCTTCGTTGTTTTTTCTACAATTTCAGTTTGTCATCGTGCCATGGAATGTAGCCCTTAATTCATCGTTAGCAGTTTTCTAATCTCCGTTGCATGTGAGTATAAAAGCAATTAATGTGTTGTCATAATAATGTGACTCACTCATCACCGGATAAATTTTTGGAGTCAGAATTATATAGGCGGTTATAATCCATTCGCATTGATGTGTTTAATTTTCCTAAATATAATTTTTAGATTTTACCAAAGTGACTCCTACTTGTACAGAACGATTGTCAGAAATAATCGTGATTCAGGTTAGTCAATAAGATTATCGTTCCTATCCCTATAGTGACGATAAGATCCTGTATGCCCGAATATGAGTACCAATCCATTTTAAGCCCTCAACTGTTCATCAAATCAATGAACTTCTTTGCAGTGTTATCAACATGTATATATTGAAATTCCAGCCCATAATTAATTTGTCTGTTATTGTTAGCAGTGATACCAAGCTGTCACCACATTTTTCCAAAAACGTTGCAAGACATATAGATGACGTGTTGAGTATGGTGCCCTATAAAAAACATAATTCTGAGGCATACTTTAGTGTTCATTCAAGAACGGAGGTCAAGCTTGAATGCTTGCTTCTTGGTGCTCGGTGCAGTATTTATTTACTATTCGGCAGAGCGTCAAAGGACAGGAAAGATTTTGACTGTAGTACAAAAATATGGGCGCGCCTGTGAAGCATGTATTTAACGATGAGGAAAAAGTTGCAGAAAAAGTTTGCGCGTTTATAGACACAGTGGCAAAAAAAGCATTGGCCACAAATTCTGTGTTTACTGTAGGACTGTCAGGTCTGAAGTGTCGTAATTTTATTTTTGTTTCGTATTCATTTTCTTGTAATAATACATCCCTTGCAAGAGCTTTAAAGTTTTATTATCTCAGAATATGTAGTCAACTTTGGTTCATAACAACGTGCTGCAGCATTTCTTAATTAAACATTTATTATTAGAGATTTTAAAATGTAGGTTGGTCATGTAAATAGCTCACTATCTCACCTACTGCAATTAAAGTAAATCACTAAATGTTAACAACAAGTTTGATAATTTTAATGTTTATTTAGGTGGAAGCCTACAGAAGTACATTTGTAAGCATTTGCCCTCAATAAATACTAACTGGTCTCAATGGAGAATTTATTTTTGTGATGAGAGGGTAGTACCTTTTGACAATGATGACAGCACGTACAAATATTATCGTGATAACCTGATGTCGAAGGTTCCAATAGGTGACAATCAGATTTTCCCAATAAATCCAGCAATGACGGGTAATGAATTTTCATTTACAATTTGCAACCATCATTAATCGATGTGCTTGTTGCTTTTAGTTCTGCAAGACTTTTGTATAACATGATTATTTATTTATGTGAATACTGATACAATTTATGGTTTAAACTATAGATCTAGAACAATTTTTTTATTGTATTGCATCATAGCTTTACATGATTTAAATAACTTAAACACTCATATGCTTCAGGTCAATGACGTGTGTTAGGAAAGTGTTCATCATAATGATGCATAGCCACAAAATTCTCCATTAGTATTTTTTCTTTTGCAGTTGACGATTGTGCGAAGGATTACACGGCAAAGTTACGTAAAGTGTTTACAGACGTATCAAAGCTACCTCGCTTTGATTTACTGTTGTTAGGAATGGGGCCAGATGGTCACACTTGCTCTCTCTTTCCTGGACATAAATTACTACAGGTATTATTGTTGTTGCTACCGTAATTAAGTATAGTCTTCATTATGTTTTTAACTGTTTTTAATGGAAAACGTGACAGTTTTTCAGACCTGACCTTGTTTTGACATATGTGTGCTTGCAAACCAAAACCGTCCATAAGTCGGCATAGTTAAAACTACGTTATGCTGCTTCAAAGTAGAATGCACCAAAAGTTTGGTCAAATGTCGATTTTTTATTTCTTTATGAAAACAAATGCTAAATATATTGGACTTTTATATTCTAGCATCAAACTATCAGGAGATTGTCCAAAAATACTAAAAATCTAATTTTATAATTCCTTGCCCACTTTCGTGTCTATAAATTAGTACTGTAAAAAACTTGTACATTTAAACTCATGGAAGCATTTTGCTTCGGGTTTTTCTGTTGACAAGGCCAGATCTTCGTTTGGAAGAACCATCTACTGCATTTAAATGTAACTTCAATGTAACTCTTGTAAAATCCATAGCAACCACACTTTCGTACAGTTGTTAAGTGTTTTGTAGAAACGCGACAAAAAACAATGGCTGACTTTAACAGCGATTTTCTCAAGATTACATTTTTTAATGTGTAGCCTGCACCTCAACTTCAATGTGGATTATCTCAGCTTAGAAATAACATAGAGCGATGAGCTCAAAATGATCCTCTTGAAATGGAGATACGTGAATAAATAGAAAAGCTTAATTGCCGTCTTATGGATGACTTTGCTATGCAAGCACACATATGGTCTAAAGTAGACATTTTTACCTGTAATAATTTGCAAAACAGGCTTTTTTATAAATAAATTAAATATTTTATTAATTTAATAAATAGTCTGTTACTCTTGGGTACAGTTTTCTACCAGCAGGGATGTCTTTTGTGAGCATCTTACGTATGTTTCCAGAAACAGAAGCTGACAGCATCGCTCGCTAACAATAAACACAAAAATTATGAAACTTTTAAGTTCATCTTTCAAATTTCAATTTTGATATTGGGCAGATATTATTTCATGAGGCTATCCAGATGTCATGAATTGGTTGTAGTCTGCTGATCAGGTACAGCACCTCTTTTTCGCATAAAGTGTTTCTGAGAAGAAGGTGCTGTTGTCCATCTAAATTTGTATCCGTTGAGAGCGTACAACAGCAGAAACTGATAGGCTTCTCAAATAATTGTTTACTTCATCCTTAAATGAGTAAATTTTTGCTTTTTGCTATTTTACACTTTCTACTGTAAATTAAGCTGTAAAATAACAACCAAAAAAATATATGCTTTATTATTTCAATTCTATTATTATAGTGCCATAAAATCCAAACATTTCAATTTGTGATATTATATTTAGACTTGACATAACAAACTTGTTTCACATTTTGATGCTAGGAGACGGAATTGTTGGTAGCACCTGTCACTGACTCTCCAAAACCCCCTCCAAATCGCATAACCCTCACATTCCCAGTGATAAACAACGCCAAGTGTGTGGCCTTTACAACATGTGGACAAAGCAAAGCCGACGTTGTGAAAGTATGTATTTTAGATTTTGCATTCAGTTTTACATTTTGAACTGGCATCTCGCGTTTTGCTTGTCTTTTTTGTCTCACTTGAATGTTTAGCCACCTCTATAATGTTCAGGGATGAGAATTTTCCGCTGATATGCGGAATTCCGAGTTTGTGGAAGACCAGTAGTGCCATTATTGTAAATTGCCTAAATTCGTTGAGAAAATTTTTACCCACCCAGTACATTATTTCACAAGCTGACCGCTAGTTGGCAGGCCGTCACTTTGTTTACATCACGTACATGAGTGTAACCACGTGTATATCTCTATGTATAAAAATATAGAGTCAATTGTACGGAGTTATTTGAGTCAATTGCAGACAGTTTTTATATACTTTTGCATAGGAGCGGTCAGTACTTAGGCATTTTTGAGACAATTAGGTATCATGTATCCTTGATAGTTGGGTATTTTAAATTATGCATGAAACAAGGTAATTGATATTTTAAGTCCACTTAGAGGCTCTCTATGGTCATAAAATTGCAGTTTGTTGCTTCGCCCCCCTTGAGCCCCCATGGGGACCTATGCGACTCCCAAACTCCCGGCCTGTTTCAGAGTTTTTTTTGCAATTGATCAATCTCATCCCTGAATGTTTGAATGCATTATAGGATCCGTTTTAGTTTCTCATTAATTTCATACAGAGAATACTGGAAGGTAATGAAACGGATCCACTGCCGTCGGCTCGTGTTTCACCGCATTGCGGAGAGTTACACTGGTTTCTTGATAGAGCAGCTGCATCTAAACTGAGTCAGCTGTGATTTTAACATGGAATTTGTTTCCTGGAGACTGATGACGATCTTGCAGGTAAATGTTTATAAATGCAGTAAGTTCTCGCTAAATGGCGCTAATGCATTCCAGGAAATGCGACCCTAAGTGAAACGAAGCCAAGAATTCCATTGAAAGTAATGTAATAGAATTGAGATACGTTATGTATGTAGTCTGTTGACTAAAACAAGTTACATGTATACACGAGGAACGAGGTATATGCCACGATTGAAACATTAGTGATTTTAGTCCAGATTGTCACTTTACGTACATTTCCTACTCAAGGTTATGGCATTAAAAACAGTGTTATGCATACAAGGTACATCAGCATAAAAGTTGCAAAATTTCATAACATATTATATAACAATTAGTGTGCTCAAAGAAGTGAGTTAAATCAGCAAAGTTTACATTGTCGTAACAGTTTCTAATATTTGATGTTAGGGGGCGTGTCTGTATAACGTGTTTCTCAGTTTGAATGTTCCCACAAGGACATATCCTATTTTCCCTCGACTGTCTCGCCCATCTACCCGTTTCTGTCCGCAGCCTATGTGATTGAAGACGCATTCTTGTGAAGCTTATCCGATGATGCTCAAATATTGTCGATTCAAATCGAGGAGTTTCGAGACCGTTGGAAAGACAAAACCAAATACTGATTTAATCAAATAAGTTAAACATTCTATGAGTTTTATTCGTATTTCTACTGATTAATGTCTCTTTCGTTGACGTTTAAACCTAATCAGCAGATGAACAATAAATACTGCAGAGTCAAGCCCTGGAGAGACTTTAGGAATTTTGTCCACGTACTTAGTCTGGTTGTCACAGCAATGGGTTCCAGGCAAAATTGCTCGCTGGTCACTTTATACACAAACTGCTAGTAAATCAGTATTAGTGTCAGTAGTTAGTCAGGAAGTAAAAACATGTATAATAATTACACTGTTTTCATTACTAGTGCGTTTTTAGAACAGAATAATGCAATGGGTGCTGTTTCAATGCATCAGATTAAGTCAGAATTTTGTTAATCGAATAAAAATTTGCATTGAGCAAAGTAAAAAAATCGTCGTTAAAGCGAAATGTGCGTCGTTAAGTGAAACAAAAGTATCAAATGATCGGCGTCGTTAAAACGGAACGGGATGTTGTTAAGCGAGGACTTACTGTATTATTATTATTATAATCTTGCTTTATTTTTTCAATATTTTATCAAAGTGTGACCTACAGTCGTAATTCAGTAATCAGGGATGAGAATTTTGCGCGGATACGCGGAATTCCGAGTTTTTGGAAGACCAGTAGTGCCATTTTTGTAAATCGCGTAAATTCGTTGAGAAAATTTTTACGGACCCAGTACATTATTTCACAAACTGACTGCTAGTTGGCAGGCCGTCACTTTGTTTACATCACGTACATCAGTGTAACCACGTGTATATCTCTATGTATAAAAATATAGAATCAATTGTGCAGAATTATTTGAGTCAATTGCAGACAGTTTTTCTATACTTTTGCATAGGAGCGGCCAGTACTTAGGCGTTTTTGAGACAATTAGGTATCATGTATCCTTGATAGTTGGGTATTTTAAATTATACATGAAACAAGGTAATTGATATTTTAAGTCCACTTAGAGGTTCTCTATGGTCACAAAATTGCAATTTGTTGCTGGCTCCATGGGGGTCTCGCTGGCCTGTTTCAGAGTTTTTTGCAATTTGTCATTCTCATCCCTGAGTAATTTCCAGTATAGATTTTTCTCTTTCTTTGTTGCGTACCTTGTCATCATGACTCGTGGTTTTAGTGCAAATGAATCTGACTTTTTCCAGTTTTCTTGGTGAACATGCAATTTACACAGAAAGGCAAAGCCATAATCCAAGGTTCTTTGTGACCAGTATATGCATGTTCCATGTATTATACATTCAAACTCAATGAGCAACATATGCATGTTCCATGTATTATACATTCAAACTCAATGAGCAACATATGCATGTTCCATGTATTATACATTCAAACTCAATGAGCAACATATGCATGTTCCATGTATTATACATTCAAACTCAATGAGCAACATATGCATGTTCCATGTATTATGCATTCATACTCAATGAGCAACATATGCATGTTCCATGTATTATACATTCAAACTCAATGAGCAACATATGCATGTTCCATGTATTATGCATTCATACTCAATGAACAACATATGCATGTTCCATGTATTATGCATTCAAACTCAATGAGCAACATATGCATGTTCCATGTGTTACACGTTCAAACTCAATGAGCAACATATGCATGTTCCATGTGTTACACATTCAAACTCAATGAGTAACTTATGCATGTTCCATGTATTATACATTCAAACTCAATGAACAACATATGCATGTTCCATGTATTATACATTCACATTCAATGAGCAACATATGCATGTTCCATGTATTATACATTCAAACTCAATGAGTAACTTATGCATGTTCCATGTATTATACATTCAAACTCAATGAACAACACATGCATGTTCCATGTATTATACATTCACATTCAATGAGCAACATATGCATGTTCCATGTATTATACATTCAAACTCAATGAACAACATATGCATGTTCCATGTGTTACACATTCAAACTCAATGAGCAACATATGTATGTTCCATATAGATTATGTTTAGGTTCACTAGTTAAAATATAACCAACGCAGAGACTGTTTTATATGCAGAGGTCATGTAATTGCCATTTTACCATAGAACTGACATTAATAGAAATGTACGTAATGGATAGCACAAAACACGGATAGTACAAACGAGTCCCATGAAAATCGTATCATTTAAACAAAGTTACTTACAACTTCCACTTGAAATTTTACCTTTAGTATTATTTATTGATATGCTGTGTGCATGAGATGATATGTTTTATTGTAGATGGAGATTAGCAGCACTTATGGACTGAACTGTTGCTATTTCTACACAGACAAAATTTCGATGATACCGGTAGTATCTTCCTGCACAGGTGTCACACTTCCCACAGACTGAACCTGTGTGGTGTGGAGCCGCGGAACTCGTACGTTTCACACTCCGTGTATATTTAGATGTGTGGTTTCATAGGTTTTCCAACACATAGAATTCTAGAGGCAAGTCAGGCAGCAGAGCAACACCATTCAGTGAATAATTGCACAGTTATTCTGTGTATTTCACGATCTCAATAGCGGCTCATTACGTTTTAAAATCATTAACAGTCCGAGCACACCCTGATAATTATGTAAATCTTCTTGGTTACTGACCTTTAAATATTGGAAACATTTGGATGCAGTCTTAAAAAATTTCATTTTGTTTTAATACATGCAACATCCCATTGTTAAAATTTTTGGAAGGGTTGTTTCAAAAACCTTCTGCTAAAAAGTCATTTCACGCTACATTTAAAATAAAGTGTAATTTGATTGGATTAGACTGCAATTTTACTGGAATTGTTTAAACAGGTACACTGGGATCATGAACAACAGGGTTTAATCACAAGTTGATTTAATCTTATAATTGTTTTGCTACCAATATATGAAGTTATATCATATTTCTTATGATTTTTAATACTGCGGTTGTCTTCACATGAGATGCTTTGATATAGGTTCTTTTTTTATACCTGTTAACTAATCACTTTGTAACATCATACGATTTCAGTTGTTCGTGTATGTATTGTTTCAATTTTCTGTGTACTAGTAAATGTAGTTTAAACCAAGTTGACTTAATACAGTCGACCCTCGTTAAACCGGACCCCGTTAGCCCGGATATCGGATAAGACGGACGTCATCCGTGGTAAAGCAAACTGACCGATTTCCGTCCGAGCCGGAGCGCTAAACACAACACGGCCTACCAACTGTACAATAATTTCTTTATCCTCACAGGTTAACTATTTTAAAGTAATATACAGTATAGTATATAGTGCAATGTATATAGGCCTTATTAAGGTGATTATTCCTGTATAATATAGACCATATATAGGCATATCGGATAAACCGGACCACCAGCACCCCCCCCCCAATTAGTCCGGTTAAACGAAAGTTGACTGTACACAGTGAATAGCTATTTACATTTATACGTTAACGTAATAACATCAACGGGTATTAGAATTTGAAAAAATATATTTTTATATTATAGCACTCTTAGTTTTATTAAATTGTAAAGCTTGTTAAGTTCACACATTTTTATATATTTTAGAATTTGTAATTCAGAAGACGGAAATATGCAGATGATCGATATATAGGCAGTTATTAGTGTTTTTAGTCAAGGTGTATGACTAGCACTGGTTCACAATAAACTCGAGCAACTTGTTTAGAATGAGAAATACGCGTGTCATACGTTTTTGAAGATTTTCTTGAGCGGTAGAATTTCCCTAGTAAAAGATAATATATGAGACTGGCATCACAGATGTAGTAGTAGCGCAGCTGACAAACAAGCGTGGCTGACAAACAAGCGCGGCTGACAAACAAGCGCGGCTGACAAACAAGCGCGGCTGACAAACAAGCGCGGCTGACAAACAAGCGCGGCTGACAAACAAGCGCGGCTGACAAACAAGCGCGGCTGACAAACAAGCGCGGCTGACAAACAAGCGCGGCTGACAAACAAGCGCGGCTGACAAACAAGCGCGGCTGACAAACAAGCGCGGCTGACAAACAAGCGCGGCTGACAAACAAGCGCGGCTGACAAACAAGCGCGGCTGACAAACAAGCGCGGCTGACAAACAAGCGCGGCTGACAAACAAGCGCGGCTGACAAACAAGCGCGGCTGACAAACAAGCGCGGCTAAACAAACAAGCGCGGCTGACAAACAAGCGCGGCTGACAAACAAGCGCGGCTGACAAACAAGCGCGGCTGACAAACAAGCGCGGCTGACAAACAAGCGCGGCTGACAAACAAGCGCAGCTGACAAACAAGCGTGGCTGACAAACAAGCGCGGCTGACAAACAAGCGCGGCTGACAAACAAGCGCGGCTGACAAACAAGCGCGGCTGACAAACAAGCGCGGCTGACAAACAAGCGCGGCTGACAAACAAGCGCGGCTGACAAACAAGCGCGGCTGACAAACAAGCGCGGCTGACAAACAAGCGCGGCTGACAAACAAGCGCGGCTGACAAACAAGCGCGGCTGACAAACAAGCGCGGCTGACAAACAAGCGCGGCTGACAAACAAGCGCGGCTGACAAACAAGCGTAGCTGACAAACAAGCGTAGCTGACAAACAAGCGTGGCTGACAAACAAGCGTGGCTGACAAACAAGCGTAGCTAAACAAACAAGCGTAGCTGACAAACAAGCGTGGCTGACAAACAAGCGTGGCTGACAAACAAGCGTAGCTAAACAAACAAGCGTAGCTGACAAACAAGCGTAGCTGACAAACAAGCATAGCTGACAAACAAGCGTGGCTGACAAACAAGCGTGGCTGACAAACAAGCGTGGCTGACAAACAAGCGTGGCTGACAAACAAGCGTAGCTAAACAAACAAGCGTAGCTGACAAACAAGCGTAGCTGACAAACAAGCGTGGCTGACAAACAAGCGTAGCTAAACAAACAAGCGTAGCTGACAAACAAGCGTAGCTGACAAACAAGCATGGCTGACAAACAAGCGTAGTGCAAATTATGTTTAATTTGTATCGTTTTGAAGATTTTCAGTTCGGTGATTAAAACACGTCG
Source organism: Tubiluchus corallicola (assembly GCA_030141605.1). NCBI lineage: Eukaryota > Metazoa > Priapulida > Priapulimorpha > Priapulimorphida > Tubiluchidae > Tubiluchus > Tubiluchus corallicola. The sequence continues at coordinate 79,836 of JAQGDQ010000685.1, forward strand.
GTTTGATTCTTTACAAAGCAAAGTACAGTTGAATATAGTTAAAAGAAAGCAATGGGTCACACTTTACTTTTGATCACATAAACTAGAAACACTATAATGAGCAAGAATTTTCACAGATTCATTTCACACATGTGAGTTGTAGGTCAGAGATTAAGTGTATGACAGCAATGCGTTTTAATTACAATTGTCAGGTCATGTATGGATAAAGCAAAGCCATCTGCCGCATCAGTTACTTCAGTTGTTTTATGTGGAGTTTATTTGTTTATTCATTAGTCTGTGTGTAGAGTGATTTACTAGCAGGATCTTGCTTGGGAACAAAGAAAAAATGAACTAGGTAAGTTCTAATAGCTGTTAAAACTGTTAGTATCACAGCAGCTAGTTCTGCGACGCATTGTCAACTGCACACAAATGCGTTGTCCAGTACACTTAACCATTTACCTTTTCCTGATCATCATCAATTGCTGGAACTGTGAAAAGGCTTATTGCAACAGGCTTGACCACTGCCCACTTTACAACTAGTGTAAGAAAACTGAATGCAGCGTGAACCGTAGGACACATTTGCCCATTCCACGTAACACCATAAACCAGTAACGACTAGCTAGACACATCATTACAGCTGTTCACAATTTCAATAAAAGCACAAGACTTACCGACCTGAAACTTATTACACGACCGTCGTCTTCAAGGGGATTACTTACGCACATTTACAAAATTTGACTTGACCAACAAACGAAAATGTACTCAAGTACTTAAAAATGCGATTTCTAAATTTTGATTTGATATGCAACAAATAAGTATTGTTATAATCAATTACACGAAACAATTACACTAATGCAAAATAAGACAGACTAGTACTGTAGTTGGCAGTCGTACAATGTTGATAATATTCTAATCAAATTACATGAAACATTTGCATGTCCACAACTAGGCATATCATATACCATCGTCCAATGAATCACACGTCCAGTGACGTGATTCTGTTCACCTCCCCATGCCAGGACTCCCTACATGCTGCAATGCCCCAAGTGGATTTATTTCTAAGGATCAATGCTGAAGTGTTTAAATCTTTCTGTGCAAAATCTAAGTATGTTAACATCTGTCCTCCTGCAGGTTTTTTAGCTGGTTCTATGGCTTGTTGAAGAGCTATCTTCACTGGAATATCATCAGGTAGTCTAAGCATATGCCCAATCCATCTTAAACGGTGTCTTTTTATTTTTCTTGTCCAAGGTTCTTCTTTTATTTTTTCATATAGATCTTTGTATGAAATTTTCTTTGGCCATCTGATACCCAAAATGTTTCTGTAATTTTGCCTTTGAAACACATCTATTTCAGCTTTATGATTTGTTTTTAATGTCCAGAGCTCAGAGTTGTACAGAAATACAGTTTCAACTAATACAATCATACACCAGCACATCAGAAACTGCTTCTTTAGTGCTTCGTTCCTAAAACACTGAATCTAGTTAATTTAAACCTGTTTTTTTCTGAACACATTAAGCAACTGCAGCAAACAGGCCAATACTGTAATATTTACATTACTAAACTAAATTTTCTTCACTCGCTGGTGCACTGATCGAGTTTGCACTGAATCTAGTTAATTTAAACCTGTTTTTTTTCTGAACACATTAAGCAACTGCAGCAAACGGGTCAATACTGTAATATTTACATTACTAAACTAAATTTTGTTTGCTCGCTGGTGCACTGACTGAGTTTACACTGTTACAATAACCATCACAGTGGAATGTTAACAACTTAAGACAATGTCATCGTTGAATGGTCATAGCTGTCGCTACACATTGTAACATAGACACTCAACACGGTAGTTGCATCTTGGATTTCATGGCTGGTCATAACCGCAATTTTTCATCATCAACAGCCCAGCAAATCATAGGAAATAAGGCGTTGTGATCTGAGGCGGGATGACCCGTTGAGAATCCGGAACGGCGCGGAAAAGTTTCGGTTCTTTAGTTTGTGCATCGGAGAATGCCAGTATGGAAGCTACGTTTCCACAACGATAGCAGTAATTAGGAGCAGACCACACGGTAACGAGTTTTTCTTCAAACATGAACTTGTACCCTGAAATGTGAAGTAGAAGCCTGTGATGATATGGAAAATAAAACACACTGAATAAAACGTTAGTCTGAATCAAAGACCACACGGTAACGAGTTTTTCTTCAAACATGAACTTGTACCCTGAAAAAGTGAAGTAGAAGCCTGTGATGATATGGAAAATAAAACACACTGAATAAAACGTTAGTCTGAATCAAAGACCACACGGTAACGAGTTTTTCTTCAAACATGAACTTGTACCATGAAATGTGAAGTAGAAGCCTGTGATGATATGGAAAATAAAACACACTGAATAAAACGTTAGTCTGAATCAAAGACCATGTGGTAACGAGTTTTTTTCTTCAAACATGAACTTGTACCCTGAAATGTGAAGTAGAAGCCTGTGATGATATGGAAAATAAAACACACTGAATAAAACGTTAGTCTGAATCAAAGACCATGTGGTAACGAGTTTTTTTCTTCAAACATGAACTTGTACCCTGAAATGTGAAGTAGAAGCCTGTGATGATATGGAAAATAAAACGCACTGAATAAAACGTTAGTCTGAATCAAAGACCACACGGTAACGAGTTTTTCTTCAAACATGAACTTGTACCCTGAAATGTGAAGTAGAAGCCTGTGATGATATGGAAAATAAAATTCATTGAATAAAACGTTAGTCTGAATCAAAGAAACGTGAGGTAAGAAGTGAATAGCTAAGCAGTTAGAATGTGTGATTGAATTTAAGCATTACCGAACCTGGTCGGTAATCGAATGGGCGAACGCCAGGTTCAATATATTGTATGGTAGTGTGATTGAATTTAAGCATTACCGAACCTGGTCGGTAATCGAATGGGCGAACGCCAGGTTCAATATATTGTATGGTAGTTCTCGAAGCACAATAATACGATTTACAGATTTCGAGTTACGCGATGTTTGGTAAACAGAAAATCTGCTCCACGAGATCTGTTCAGAGGTACAAAAGAGCGTTCGAGTTAGAGCGGGTCGAGTTATACATAGTTTACACTATGTAGAAAAAAACAAATAAATTTCTATACCTTCATGAACAAGCTGGTGAGCTCGGCATATCAGCTTGAGGTTATTCGTGTTAATAAACTCAGTGACTACTTTGTTCCCGAATAGCCATCCGGCCCCGCGCGGAGACGTCGACCAAGTGTCCACTTCCTCGGGGTCCGACCATACCAAATGTGAGTAGGAGTTAAGGAAGTAAGTCAATATCATTAAGCTTAGAAGTTGCTAACTAACCATTAAAACCTCCACGTTCGTGTATTTAACCAGTAAAAATTTGTGTCAGTTGTAAAAGTGAAGCAAATCCCAATGGCGTGCAGATCTGTTCCGCATATTTGACGAATTTTAGAATCCGTTATAGAAATTAAAATGAAAAATTCTATACCGCCAGATAAGTTAAAATTTATATCAGTTCTACTTCAACGTTTTCTAAAATCAGAAAGGAGCTGCAGAAGCCATAGTCTCTCAACTTTTTCTCTTAAAGGGAGATCAAGGAGCTGCAGAAGGTATAGCCTTTCAACCTTTTCTCTTAAAGGGAGATCAAGGAGCTGCAGAAGCCATAGCCTCTCAACTTTTTCTCTTAAAGGGAGATCAAGGAGCTGCAGAAGCCATAGCCTCTCAACTTTTTCTCTTAAAGGGAGATCAAGGAGCTGCAGAAGCCATAGCCTCTCAACTTTTTCTCTTAAAGGGGAGATCAAGGAGCTGCAGAAGCCATAGCCTCTCAACCTTTTCTCTTAAAGGGAGATCAAGGAGCTGCAGAAGCCATAGCCTCTCAACTTTTTCTCTTAAAGGGAGATCAAGGAGCTGCAGAAGCCATAGCCTCTCAACCTTTTCTCTTAAAGGGAGATCAAGGAGCTGCAGAAGCCATAGCCTCTCAATCTTTTCTCTTAAAGGAAAATCAAGGCGCTGCAGAAGCCATAGCCTCTCAATTTTTTTCTCTTAAAGGGGAGATCAAGGAGCTGCAGAAGCCATAGGCTCTCAACTTTTTCTGTTAAAGGGAGATCAAGGAGCTGCAGAAGCCATAGCCTCTCAACCTTTTCTCTTAAAGGGAGATCAAGGAGGTGCAGAAGCCATAGCCTCTCAACTTTTTCCCTTAAAGGAAGATCAAGGAGGTGCAGAAGCCATAGCCTCTCAACTTTTTCTCTTAAAGGAAGATCAAGGAGGTGCAGAAGCCATAGCCTCTCAATCTTTTCTCTTAGAGGGAGATCAAGGAGCTGCAAAAGCCATAGCCTCTCAACTTTTTCTCTTAAAGGGAGATCAATGAGCTGCAGAAGCCATAGCCTCTCAACCTTTTCTCTTAAAGGAAGATCAAGGAGCTGCAGAAGCCATAGCCTCTCAACTTTTTCTCTTAAAAGGAGATCATAGTTGTCAATGTTTAAAAATTTATTAGCAAATGTGCCAGAATAAGTGATTTTTGCAAAAAGGATATCACAAAAAGCCCCCTGGTGTGGAATTTCTATGCACCGGTCAATTGTCCGAATTTGATCTAAAGTTTTGATCTCAGGTGACAGACCTCCATGGACACAGAGTATCTGTTCATCTATGATCTGCAAGAAAAATTAACTCTCATTGACGAAAAAAGTCAAAACAGGACGTCATTGGCACATATTTAGTTACGTTTATTTTGCAGAGAATGTGTTCTACAGTTTCTTTAAAGCTAATATTACACTCATATCCCGGTTTGCCGGACAAAACCAGGGAGATGTCGGTTTGAATTTGCCATTGTCCATATTTTCCGATACTAAGCTAATATAGTAGGCGCTGTTTATTAGACTCACGGTAATGTAGAATCAATCGTTTAATTGTCTCAAAAACGTCTAGTGCTGGCCGCTCCTATGCAAATACTATATAAAAACTGTCGGCAATTGACTCAAATAACTTCACATAATTGACTCTATATCACTTACCTCTATACACGCTGATTAAACCATTAAACACCAAACATACAATGTACACGTGTCGTAGCACGCTGCTTGGATGTGAACAAAGTGAGAAACAGCCAACTAGCGGTCACCTCACAAAATAACAAACTGTGTCTGCAGTATATGGGGACTTTTAGCGGACCAGATTTCGTCTGAATTTTCCAACATCCGTAAAAGAAAGGTCCGGCTAACCGAGATACGAGTGTACTGCAAATACTACACGACGAATTTATTACACAAAAGTAATTTCTGATATTTCGTATAAATAAAGATATTTTAAAACATTCAGATCGTTCCTCTAAGGCTGTATAGCATTAAAGTCATTTTTCCTACATTAATAACACGACTTACAGCAGCGACTGTGAGAAGATCAAACACACGACAACAGTACCTCCAAGCATTCGCATTACCATATTTATTCTGGCATTCATCTGAAAAAATATAAAATTTAATTTCTCAGTCACAATCAAACCCAACCACTTACAATTGTCATACACTTTATGCAACGCAACAACTTGCTAAAATCGTAAGTAACTTCAGTTACAGGAAACTTAGTTTAGACTAGGGCTGAGATGGTTACGTTTTTTAACTAACCATATAAAGATGACATCACACATTCATTCTCTCATTCTTTGAAAGAGTAAGCAGTGCGGTTCAATTATAGCATGTGCCGGCGAGAATGTCCAACATGGCGGCATCCTCGTAACATAGTCAAGTGAAAATTTTTTTGCAATTTACCATTAAGATGCTTCTTAGGCAACCAGATTAATTGAAACAATGTTGTAAATAGTAGAATTGTATGTAAGCGGGACATTGCTAACTGCGAAAGGGCCAACTTTGAAAAGATACAAGGATTCATTGGTGCGGATAAACTTGGGTAAGTATTGGTGGAAAAGTTAGTGATTTTCTAGATGGTTACACCAGTCAGTGATTTTCTAGATGGTTACACCAGTCAGTGATTTTCTAGATGGTTACACCAGTCAGTGATCAGTTAAACGGTTAACCCTCTCAGCCCTAGTTTAAAGTAAAAGTATCTTGACGATAAATAACGTACATTTTATGAACTTACCGTAAAAACCATAGACCTGGGTAATTTGCCTACTTTCATGATTACCTCGTAACAGAGTGATACGATCCGGCCATCTGAAATAATCACAAAAAATCTTGTATCCATAAGAACTTCAGAATTTCCGACATTATGGTGAACTAATTAAACGTAGATCAAGAAACATAAATTAGCACACACAATTAATCAGAGTGAAAAGCTTTGTAAACTGCAGTTTTTTTAATGGAAATTAGTTCTGATAAGTTATTTTGCAGTCAATTGAATCTTTCATCATTTAATAAAAAATGTTTTAAATCGGCAATAAATAATTCTTAAAGTGTGAAAAGGGCTTTAGTCAATAGATGTAGCAACATAAACCAAACTCCAGTGGCACAAACACTTTATTATTGACTGTCTTTTCTGTACACTACGTTGTAACTCCTAGATTAAAACTGTAACAACTCAAATCAGTTGAAACTGGTTAACCTTGGGTAATGCATATCAGAAACCAGTCAGGTGACAAAATGATTCACTGTAGTCTAACTTGCTGTAAAGTTGTAATGTTGCTAAAGTTTATAAAGTTTATAGTGTTCATAAAAAAACTCGTGAATCAGTTCACAACATAAAGGAAGGCTGGTTGATTTTTCATGACTACCCAATTTTCAAGTATGTTATTAAATCTGTTACTTAAATCTGTTATTTGCTTTTTACCATACATTTTAACACCAATAACACTGGAAAACTGTTTGTGATACTGAAATAACGGATTAAATTTTAAAATTTAACAGCAGGCGAACCAATTATTGATGACATCACAAACGAACAGCAGAAATATTCCATGAGTGTGCTGCACATGTTTGCGAAAGCGAAAATTGAGGCACAGTAAGATATTCGGTGTGTTGTACCGAAATCAGACAAGTTTTAAGATAAAATTTCAAATTTAGCATTGTGCTCATGCCTGAGCTGTCGAACGTGTGCAGTTCACCACAAATGGACACATCTGAACTGAGACGTACAGCACCCGTTTTTTTTGCAATGTGTTTCCGAAATGCGGGCGCTGGCGCCCGTCTGACTAGCCAATGCCGAAATGCACGTAAATGTGAAAAACTAGAGGCGCGAATGCGAAAATGAATTTGTGTGGTAATAATTCTTTTACGTAAGTCATTCTTGAAGAACGTTTTGACCTACAGTTTACGATTGGGGCCGGTTTTGCTTTAATGCTTATTCATTTTACACATACAAAATGTGGTTCACAAAAACTACTAAGAATGCAGTGAAATTTAGAACTTCAGTAAGTTTCTCACAGAATGCCATGCGAAACAAAAACATACTTTGCTTTAAGTGTCAAAAGTCGTGTAAATGTTTCCAAGCTGTAGTAACCTCTATCAACAAAGTCACCCTGCAAGGTAAACACAGTAAACATTAGTAAGTTTAAATTAATCTGAAAATATTCATTAATCGCTTTCACGTGTAATTTTCTTAGCTTAATACGAATGAAAATATGACATCACAACAGACTAATATAATTTTCAACATTGTACTAAATTCCTGGGATGCCCACACTGCATCTCGACACTAGGTGGAGGAGCTGCACAAGCAGCCAACGGCTAGAGGGCGGAGGAGGTCAAGTGACCCAACGGCCATGTGTAGAGGAGTAAACCTTCCAAATCAGGAGTGGAGCCCCGAAGGCGAACCAGTGCAGCATGCTCACTGACTCCGGCAGCTCCTGCAGCCAACCTGGTGCCAAACGTATCGCTCTGCTTTCCTTTGGACTACACCAGGGAGGAAGAGAGGGGGTTCCTGTTGTCTGGGCAACTCAGGATCTCCATACACCTTGCCCAGGCATGTGCCCTGGAGAGACCACTCCAGTGGTTCAAGGATCTGACTGCTCAGCCACAGTTGACGCTGCAGCTCCATCAATGTGATCAATAACTGACTTTTTTGGCGCACATTCCTTTGTCTTCCGAGACAGAAGGATGCCAACAACAACTAAATTCCTACTACTAACTTTCGATGTTGTTGTCTACTGCTAAGTGAATATAGTCTCAAATAGCACGTAGGTCTATTAACTCAAACACACAATTTTAAAACTGTCATTCAGCAAACTTTTTCATATCTCTCGTCTTAATAACTATACAAAGCTGCAAGAATTTATCAATTTCATATAAAAAGTATGATTTCTGACATACTACAATAATCAGGCCTGCATAACAATATCAAGACCAGAGATAGGCAGATAGTGAATTTGGGGTCACACGGTTGCAGAATGTGCAATAATTTTGCAAATAGTGAATTATGTGCGGATATGCGGACTGAGGAATTCTAATGTCTAAAATTGCAGATTTTACGCGAAATTGCAACAAATTTATTCTCTTGTACATTAAAAAGCTTATTGCCACATTAAACACCTTTAATCAGTTTAATCACTAGTTTCTTTTAAGATGTCCTCATCACCTTCTGCTTTTTTGCTGCTTTCCGATATTTTACGTGGAAATTCCTAGACGCAAAACATTGCTTGTAATTACAAATATTATAGTTTTTTTTGCTCGAGCCTATTGTGGTTTGTGGCGTGGTGTCATGGGCATGATTATGGTCTAGTGATGTACAGTCGACCCTCGTTAAACCGGACCCCGTTAGCCCGGATATCGGATAAGACGGACGTCTTCCGTGGTAAAGCAAACTGACCGATTTCCGTCCGAGCCGGAGCGCTAAATACAACACGGCCTACCAACTGTACAATAATTTCTTTATCCTCACGGGTAAAGTATTTTAAAGTAATATACAGTATAGTATATAGTGCAATGTATATAAGCCTTATTAAGGTGATTATTCATGTATAATATAGACCATATATAGGCATATCGGATAAATCGGACAATCGGCTAAACCGGACTCCCCAAATTAGATCACAACTAATTTACTTTCCAATTACATACGCTTACGATCCATGTCTATTTATAATTTATGCATAAAGTAAAACTCGTTGTTGAAAAATGATTCTAGTCGACTATTAACGCTACCATGAATACGTAGTTCGTTTCCGGCACTTGACCTCCCGTTCGAAAAAGTTCTTCCAGATCGTAGAACTGCAAAAGATAAAAAATCATAATCAGACAAGAAGATATCAAAAGACAAATGAAACAACTCATTCAAGCACCGTCACAGATTAGAAGTATAAATATTTATAATTCAGAAGCTTGATCTTAATTTACTTGAGCTTTAACCTGGAATCGTGCCAAAAATGATAAAAATTTTCAATTTATTAATGATTAATTAATTTGCTACTAAGTTTACTACCAAAAAACCTTTTCAATTTCAAAGTTTTTATTTGGATCACTTCTGCCTCTTAAATAATATTTATTTAGCAAATCTGAGATGTATTACAATTTTGTAGAGAATATTTTAAGCTTTCTAGCAATACCGAAGTTACTGTAGTTGTTTTATCTCATCGGGAAAAATTCCATGTAAAATTTTTCAAGAGTTCTCATAAACAACACATATGCATTAATAATTATTAGCACAAACTGCAAGTTTAACAGCTGATATATTTGAATTTTCCAAAGGCATCTCCTCACTTTAAGCAAATACTCAGCACTACAAAAAAGTACATCCGTACAAATAACACATCTTCACTTAAAGATTGTAATAACAGCCACTTTAAAGATACTTTCGGTAAGTAGCAGCTTTAGCTATCTTGACTCTTTCAGACTGGTAAAAGTTTTCAATTAACGCATTTAAAGTTAGCGTTTACCTGTCCAAGAAGCAGACTTACCTATCTTGACTCGTCAACACTGGTAAAACTTCTAATTAACACATTTAAAATGACCGTTTACCTGACCATGGATGTCACCACAAATTGTCACTGGGGTAGACACCGGTTGAACATTGGATTCTTCTAGTAGCAACGCACAAACGTGGTCACATAGTTTCTGAAAATGAGGTTCAAGGTGTGATAAAAGGACACAATATCATGCAGCAATGTTATGCAATGAACAACAAAATCTAGTTTACACTAATGTAATGTAATTACAACGTTACGAGGTAATGTAGTAATCCCGTTACGAGGTTTGTGTATAATTAAAACTTAACAGTTTAGGTCTAGAAAAAAATATGTTTGTTTCCGGTCATCGACCGATTGTGTCATTTCATAAGCGACTCAATTTATTATGTCGTTTATTAGCACAAAATATGCCTACAGATCATTGACCACATTCACGTTTCATACAGCAGCGTCTAAAATGCAAACGAAATGACCAGTGGTCACCCACGCAAAATTGTAACTGAATACCAAAGTAGCTATCAGGCATGGTTGCAGCATGCACAATGTGATTGATAAAGAAGAATCTGGTACTGATCACTCGTCAAAGTGATCACATTGATCACTGATCAAAGTGTAGATGTTTGTCATTATTTGAGCTAACAATATCAAAAATAAAATGATCAATTTTCACTAATGAAAAGGGAGCCTCTCAAAGCATTTTATGTACCAGTGAGTTTGGGACTCGGCACAGTTTATATTTGGCACTTTTTAACTGAACTGATAACTAAAGTATAGCAAACAGAACATAGCGACATAAGATTCAAAACTTATACAATACAAAAACTATCTACAGTACAGTCACATTTAGTGCAAATTGTAAATTCAGCCTAGTTACAAAAAGTAAAAGCAAAAATTATAAAAGAAGTAAAAACATAAAATAATTAAATCATAAAGTTATATAAAATTAATAACCTTCTTGTTATTTTACACAGTAGCTAATGCACACTAATGTTCAGCCATATAGTGTTCAGTTGCATTAACTCAGGGGTGTGCAAATTATCTGACTAGACGGGCCACATTAAACATTCCTGCGGGCCACATGCAGTTTGGTCAAGGAGCCAAGTACAGTAGGACCTAATAACGATTTTTTTCATCCGATTTGCACACATCATTACTACTGCACTACTACACTCAAGAAACTATTTTAGCAGTCTATATAAAATTTATATTAAAAACCATATATTTCGTCATGTCTGACAGTGACATTAAGTGATAACGGTCTTGTAAGGGTTAATGCCATCCGATCTAGAGGAAAAAACTACCCGCACTATCTTTGCGATATTGGCGTAGACTTCAGCTGGATCGCGTGGGCCGCACTTTCATTACATTGACAAACCTCTTCGCCGCACAAGATCTCTCGGTGGGCCGCAAGTGGCCCGCGGGCCGCAGTTTGCACACCCCTGCATTAACTGCTGAAACTGCTTCAGCAGTACCTGTTCTCATGAATTGGTTATATTAATAATATTAATAATTCCTACAGGTGGCTAACCTTGATAACTCATAGTTCTTAAACCAGCCTGTCAAAACTAATCAGTCATTATTTTTGCACTTTGTAATATTATTGTATGTTGTAGAGAATTATAAATCATTTAGTTATGTATTTTACTATTACAAAAAAATGGTGATTAACTAATAAACTTACTTACTTACATGATCACTGCTCAATGGCCAGTTATAATGCACACAATTACGTGTACATATTCTGGATTATTCATTTAATTTAAAAAGGAAAATCAAGCACAGAGAAGCACAAGTACCTTTTATTAATTAGTTAAAAAGTGAATTTATATATAGACTATTTTTAAATAACATTACATTTATAAACTGAAAAAAGTGAAGAACTCTTCAAAATAACACTTAGCAGTTGGTAATCTGGTCAAAAATGTGGTTAACTGGCAATACGTAGATATATAACAAAAAATGAAATAAAATCCCTACCTACCCAAACGGTAAAATAGCAACAATTCCGAACAATTCCGAAACAAACAAGTTTTAGGACATCATAATATAACTTTTATAAGCCACCCTTCTACCTACTCACCTTCAAATCATGCTCTGGCAAATATTTGCATTCTTTTGCAATCTCAACCCATTTATTCAATTCCATAATGCCCATTTTGAATTTTCTGAGCACAGGGTTCTACATGTAAACTAAATTTTCGCAAGTCAAAAAATTTACTTCTAACGAAGAAATTCTCTTAAAAACACTAACATGTACAGTACAGTACATCAGTATTTTTGAGATGTTTAGAATATGGCCGTTAATTCAAGAACCCTCCTAAATGCCGAACCAAATGCACCCACTACGCCATCATTACAATATTTTTTGAACTTCTCTGCGCCCACTCGACAGAGTCGACATGCTAGGCTAACAGACAGCCATTTGTCTTGTTATTACCTCACCCGATAAGTGATAACTGATAAGCTCACCCGGAAATGTACAATGGGCAAGGCACTAGTCACTGTAAAATTTTCAATTGCTGTCTAATCATTGTTAATTTGCCTCCTCAGCAGATAACTGAACCAGTTACAGCTCCTGCTCCAAAGCTCATCAGTCACCGTTTTTACCTGAGCTACGTCTGCCATTTCTTGATTAGCCATTCTGAGTATCCTTCACAGGCACTTGAATTAAAATGCAAAAAGTTTCTTCTGCTCTGTTATCAACATATTCCACAGCTCATTTTCTCATCATTTTCCATGCCTCACTTAATGTGCAAAAGAACCAATCTCACAAGTGATTTGACTAGCTTCATTTTTGCCCTTGCACCAATGTTTCTTGTTCTTTAGTCTTCTATAATATGTTACCTGCACTTGCCTGCTTACTATATCTTGTGTTCCTCCACCTACAATAATTGTTGACAATGCACAATGTCACTCGCAGGAATGCAAACTCTTCTGTGTCCTTCACACTTATCAGTTTTACTTTTTGCCAATTGTTGCATTCCTCTAGTTGCCCAAGACTTTCTCTTGCTGCTATGTCAGGTTGAAGATATCTGTAAGCCATCAAATCATTTCCTCTATATCCACTGTTACTATGCCACTCTGATCATCTATATACTTTTCCAAGTTCATATTTTTCAATGCTGTCTTAATGTCTTGTTGTTTTATTCTTCTTCAGTGGATTGCATCCACTCCTTGCATGTGTTCCATTTAACCCTCTCTTGCAGAAGTTTCAGGGTATTTGTTCTTGAGTAGATTTTCAGGGTCTTCACAACTATACATATTTACAGAAATAGGTTGTCACCCTAGACCCAAACTTCATATATCTTCACTACTACAGGGAGACCAGTGGAATCCTGAAAAATTTCACAAACCATTGAAAAACTGGGCTAAGCCAAGTCTTTGTTTTTTAAAAAAAATACTTTTCATTAGTTTGCAGTTCACCTTTTGGCTAACATCTAATCAGCTTTGCTTGCCATCAAGTCAAATTAGAAGTGGCTAAAATGAAATAGCATTATTTTAAATACATTTTTTTGCTCCGCTCGCTTGACAAACTATGGTAAAAAACCGCAAATAGCTTACCTACGATACTCTTACTCTTTCTAAATTTAACTATTAAAAGATTCCTATTAAATGTTTTCTCTTTAGTCTTTTCTTACCATTCCATACTTCTGTCTTGTGTTAAAATTATACTACCAACTCTAATACCCCTCAGCATATTTTTCTTATTGGCCTAACTAATTTTCCGAAATTATGATCATTTCTGAAATTCAAAATAATAGTAATTGGTCATTTATGTTAGCCATTATAGTGGCTAAGGCAAATTGCGAATTAACAAAAACCAATTTACGTCGGAAAATCAGGGACTTGATTTAACCTATTTTTTCCAATGGTTTGTGGGACTTTTTCGGAAGGACAAGATGGCAGACCCGCTGAGTTTGTTGCGCCAGTATAACATTAATCGAAAAGATATAATTGAAAGAGATTCACAAATAATTTTTGGTGAATTTTCATGGCCGAAAGCTGTTAAGACAAACTATTTGGCATGGGGGTAAGCAAATTGTTTTACTGACTTTACAGTCATCATTATAGTATGATCTGTTCTAGTATTTTTAAATTCAAGTATGGTCTTAATTGGCTCAAGTATATTTGAATGTATTGTGATCTTTATTTTAATTGTTATAACTGTTAAGTCTTGGGGGAAAAGCATAGCTGTGACATTACGTCTTGTCAGATTGTAGTTAGTTATTTCAAAGCAATTGACTTCTTAAATGTATTCTTGGGTGCATTGACTGTTTTACAACAGTTCCTTACAATACAGCAGCCTACCAATAGGCAATACCTTACCGTATTGACTGTTTCCATGACACTATAAGCGCTATGCATATCAACAGAGCTCACTGCATTCTTTCTGCTATTTTTCGTCGCTATTCACGAAAATTGCAAGCAATAATTTTTGGAAACCATGTATCTGTCGAAATTTAAGCGTGATAATTACAGCTGTAGCATTAACTTATTATTGTACTATTAGACGGAAAAGTTTCCCATCTGTCTATTGCTGAGTGATACTTATTTGAATGATAGTGATCACATTCGAATGAATACGGATCTTCCACGCGCATTACGCATACATAAAGTCATACCTTTAGTTGTAAATAACAATTGCATTACATTATACTTACTCACAAGTAGGTGGTGCACTGTGTCTAACAGTTGTAGTGGGTAAGACGACAGCAGAAAAAGAATTGTTTGACTGATGTAGCTAGGCTTAGACGTACTAAATAGAAGACAAGGAACTTTCATACAATGTGTTTTGTTTGCGCATATATTTGCATATTTTTTTACCGTAAATTGATTTCCAATTATGTACTACTTTCAGGTCAGGAAGGGATGGAACTGCAAAAGAGTATTATACATTGGACTGCGTGCTTTTCTTATTGAAAAATGTTCATCTTTCTCATGGCATATACGTCCGACAAGCTGCGGTAATTATCCAACTTTTTAACTATTCATGCAGCCTAGGTGCTGACCGCCTTAACCCTTTCATACCCGTGGTATCCCGTGGGATACGAGAATATTTTCTGCTTTTAAAATTAATAAAATTTTAAAACTGACAGTTGTTTGATCTGTTAATAGTTATTTTGATTTAAGCCAATAACAACAGACTAAAAATGGTGATAAAATGGCAAACTAGAAAGTCTGCATAGCATAAGAACTGTGCGAGGTACAGTACTCTAGAAATGACTTTGTACAGGTCAGCATAGCATGCATACTAAATGTCTTAAATACTTTAAAAAATTACCAACAGTTGCAAAATGAAGCACATTTCATGCTTCCATTGAATCCCAATGTATCCCGTGGGATACAGGCTATATTTAGCACGCGGGCACAGGTAGAAAAAAAATAATTATTATGTGTAAACAAGATGGACATACTGAACAAAAGTACCAAGCCAAAATTTTTTTTCTTATTAAAAAATAAAATGGGACTGAAAGGGTTAAAACTTGACATTATTGAAGTTTTTTCATTATATGCACCTTGCTGAATTACTTCAGTTACGATACTTAGTCAGTTACGATTCTTAGATCTCATATTTTTCAAACCACTTACCATGTGTAGATTGTTATCTGTGGTTATAAGGAGGCTTAAGCATTAGTGATTCATATTTTTGTTAGCACTAAAATCTTGCACATAAATATTACGGAAAAACCTTTTTCATTTCATGAATTAAAAACATTTTGAGCGGGTTTTGCGAAATAAGTGAGCCAGTGGTAAACGATTTTATATGGCAGTTGTCTGTAGAAAATTATCAGTGCAGATTGTAAAAATACAGTTGACTTTAAGCCTAGTTTAGTTTGTCAGTGTCAGTTGAAGATGCCGAAAGAATTGATACCCACTTTAAATCTACAGGTAGTTGCAGTGACTTACTACCTATGCGATTTACGACTATTCTACTTTAAGTAATTAATTATGCGAAACCAACTATAACTCATGTTTCTTTGTATTTTTTAAGCAAATTAACTTTAAATAGCTATCTGTTTTGATAAATGAATCGTAGGCACCGCCATACTTAGTGCACGTACACATGCACCATTTTCCGTGTTGGGATCTAGACTGTGCCGGTCCGACTTGCGTTAAATTCATCTTATGACCAATCCGGTGGTCTCAATTGTGGTCTGTCATCGACTTGTAATTGCATTTTCTACCCTTTGCCGGTACTACCCATTTTCAAGGAAGTTTTGTCAACATCTTTACTAGGCTGAAAACATACCGGTTGTGCGACGTCCAGACAGGAGAGATCTTCTAGCTTATCTCAATGGGGAGACGAGTACCTCAGCCAGTATTGACAGGAGTGCTCCGTTGGAACTTCCCTCGCAAGGTAACATCTGCTTTACGATGTTTTTGCTTTGTTTGTTTGCGCATAATTGTTATAAGAAAACAAAAGCATTTTGAGCTACTCGCATCATTACATTATTAGGAAGCCATGTTTTCTCGGTAACCACTGAACCAGTTTGTAACAAATAAGAAATCAGAAGAACCATTTATCCTTTTATGGTCTTACGGAAGGTTTATTTTCTAAAATTAAATCCATCAATAACGCCCATTAAAGATTATATATATATATTATATATTATATATTATACACATATATATATATTGAAGAATTAAACGTAACATCAAGCTCATGAACATGAATATAATTATATGTACCTAATATATATATTTATATTTTATATATTATCATTATTATTTATATTATATGTATTAGCTTGATGTTGAGTTTAAGTCTTCAAGGGTATATGTGTATTTGCTCATCTATAAATGTATCAAAAAGTAAGTATATATATATGTATATACAATGTTATAAATGTTTGAAAGCAATGCTAAATGAGAGTTTGAAAAACATTTACGCCTAATCTGGGGCACGAACCCACGCCTTCTATTATCCATGTGGCGAGCACTAACTTTCATTATTTTTGTGCAGTTAAGAGGTCGGCACCAGAGCCAGCACCCGAAGTTACAAAGAAACCAAGAATTGAGGTAAAACACGATCGCCATTCGTTTACCAGTCGTACCTTGTGTTGCTTAACTCTGTAGCCGAGCGGAATCATCGCTTGGTTATAGCCTCATCATACTTGGTTTTAGTTGGCGTGCTCGGTCAACTGGAATTCCCTTTTAAATGTTATTTTGTGACGAATAATGAGCACGAAACCGGTGTGCAAGGGAAATGCGCAGAACTAGCAAGTTTTGTTGGCTCCCCATCAACAAACCACCTTCTCTCAACCTTCTATTATCCTGATTGTAACTCGTTCTTCTTTCAATCTGCTTCATTACTATATTTAATTCTAATGGCAGGTTCAGACTAACGAGTTTTCTTTCGCAACTTTAAATTCGCAAGTGTGGACTGCTTTGCGAATTGCTATCGGTAAGAATTTGCTGATAGAACGACTATCTAGTGTGAACGCTTCGGCGAGTAACTCTCGACTCTTCTCACAGGGAGGAGAGAAATGAGTGTCAAGTGTCAATTCGCGCTTACTGTCGCAGAGTAACTTGCAGGAAGTGTTATTTTCTTGTACGAACATGCTTGCGAGTTACTTTGCCAGTTACTTGGCGAGTTAACTTGGCAAGAATGCTCGCCAACACATAGTTTTGTTGTACGTACGTGCAGTTATTGTAGGTCAAAAAATGATAAAACCAACTATAAGCAGCTAAAATTGACAAGGTAAGATCATTTATGGCTGCTCCCTTAGTGGTTTATTAAGCAGTGACTACTATATTTTCATATCTATTAGTAATATTCACCTTTCATAATTTTAAATGATTGTTTTTAAGAAAGTGATGCTTGATGTTTGCTGTTAAAGACATTATGTGTTTATTATTATTGTTTAGTGACGTTCACCTTCATGTTTTCAGGAAGAGAAGGTGGCAGCTGCAAAAGAGAGACTTGCCGCTCGTTTAGATGCACCAAAAGAGGGAAGGGTTCAAGCTTATCAGCATGAAATCAGGTTTGGTGTTAAATGTATGCTAGGTGTTGGTCTTCCAGCCATTCATTCCTGTAAAATTTGAATATGTGTCTTTGTCCCTTATATATTTTCAGGTCTGCTTAGTTTAAAAATTTAGTCTATCAATACATAAATGATGTTTTTAGTCCCTGAACATCGTTATTAAGGGTTTAAACAGTGGCGGTTCACAGCTAAAATTAGTGGGGGCGCTGCTTCAGAACATTTTTAGCCATTGTTTTAATATTGTGTAAAATGAAACAAACATATAAAAAGAAACTTATACATAAATGTGATAAAATCCTAAATAAAAATTTATTTACTTTATAGTTGTTACAGTTCAAGTTAAATTGATTTAATGAATTATTTTACTAAGTTTAAATTGATCCATTCATTTTAAAAAGAAAATCCATTCTTCTCGTTTTAGTTTGCGCGAAAAGATTAATAATTTTCTTCTTGATCTGTCAGCACTCTCTACCTCTCTTTCTACCTATCCTGCAGCATCTTATTTCAAACATGTGCACGTGGCTGCATGCACACAGCAGCCAAACACCACGTTGCTACAGCTGTGAAGCGTACAGTCCTGAAATTGTGCTTTGCACAGTTCTGTAATGTGCTCTGATTACATATAAGAGTTTACAAGTATGAAGCAACAATTAAAGAAAAAAGACTCATTGTATTGAATATTAACAATAATATCGAATGAAAATAGAGGGTACGATGCCTATACGAAGAGCCGCCACTGGGTTTAAAACACATGTTCAATATCTAAACGAATGATTCCTCACACTGACTAGTTTTACTTTTTAGATGCAATGATTTCTATTAACTTTGAAAAGTTGTCTTAATTATATTACGGAAATGTTCTCTTTTTTTCACCTTTGTTATAATTGGTAATTATATTCGGTGTTATGAAATTCGTTAGTTTCGATTTAGGTCTGCAAAGCCTGCTTAATAGTTTCTTATTCTCTTGTTTAACAGAGACTACGAAAGCTTTTTGTGCTCTTTTCATTAGATCACTATCTGAGACAATGTCTGTAGAGAAAATCCTCGCTATCAAAGCGAAGCGTTTGGCAAAGAAACGCACGATGATTAAAGGCGTCGGTGAGCCGGACGACGGACTCCTGGAACAGCGAAGCTTCGTCGACGCAGAAGTGGACGTGACTAGAGATATTGTCAGCAGAGAGCGGTTATGGAGGACGCGGACTACTATACTGCAAAGTACAGGAAAGGTAAATGTTTTGTAACTTGATAACTATTTGTAGTGTGTTAGTGATGGTGATGTGCAATGATTCTGAAACTGATAGAAACCAGCCATGTTTTCCACCCTTGCAGGCACTAGGGTCTTAGAAACTAGCCATGTTTTCCACCCTTGCAGGCACCAGGGTCTTAGAAACTAGCCATGTTTTCCACCCTTGCAGGCATCAGGGTCTCAGAAACTAACCATGTTTTCCACCCTTGCAGGCACCAAAGTCTTAGAAATTAGCCATGTTTTCCACCCTTGCAGGCACCATTGTCTTAGAAACTAGCCATGTTTTCCACCCATGCAAGCACCAGGGTCTTAGAAACTAGCCATGTTTTCCACCCATGCAAGCACCAACGTCTTAGAAACTAGCCATGTTTTCCACCCATGCAAGCACCAGGGTCTTAGAAACCAGCCATGTTTTCCACCCATGCAAGCACCAGGGTCTTAGAAACTAGCCATGTTTTCCACCCATGCAGGCACCAACGTCTTAGAAACTAGCCATGTTTTCCACCGATGCATGCACCAACGTCTTAGAAACTAGCCATGTTTTCCACCCATGCAGGCACCATTGTCTTAGAAACTAGCCATGTTTTCCACCCTGCACGCACCAGGGTCTTAGAAACTAGCCATATTTTACACCCATGCAGGCACCAAGGTCTTAGAAACTAGCCATGTTTTCCACCCTTGCAAGCACCAGGGTCTTAGAAACTAGCCATGTTTTCCACCCTTGCAGGCACCAGGGTCTTAGAAACTAGCCATGTTTTCCACCCTTGCAGGCACCAGGGTCTTAGAAACTAGCCATGTTTTCCACCCATGCAAGCACCAGGGTCTTAGAAACTAGCCATGTTTTCCACCCTTGCAGGCACCAGGATCTTAGAAACTAGCCATGTTTTCCACCCTTGCAGGCACCAGGGTCTCAGAAACTAACCATGTTTTCCACCCTTGCAGGCACCAAAGTCTTAGAAATTAGCCATGTTTTACACCCATGCAGGCACCAGGGTCTTAGAAACTAGCCCTGTTTTCCACCAATGCAAGCACTAGGGTCTTAGAAACTAGCCATGTTTTCCACCCATGCAGGCACTTTTGTCTTAGAAACCAGTCATGTTTTCCACCCATGCAGGCACCAAGGTCTTAGAAACTAACCATGTTTTCTACCCATGCAAGCACCAAGGTCTTAGAAACTAGCCATGTTTTCCACCCATGCAAGCACCAGGGTCTTAGAAACTAACCATGTTTTCCACCCATGCAGGCACCAGGGTCTTAGAAACTAGCCATGTTTTCCACCCATGCAAGCACCAGGGTCTTAGAAACTAGTCATGTTTTCCACCCATGAAAGCACCAGGGTCTTAGAAACTAGCCATGTTTTCCACCCATGCAAGTACTAGGGTCTTAGAAACTAACCATGTTTTCCACCCATGCAGGCACCAGGGTCTTAGAAACTAGCCATGTTTTCCACCCATGCAAGTACTAGGGTCTTAGAAACTAACCATGTTTTCCACCCATGCAGGCACCAGGGTCTTAGAAACTAGCCATGTTTTCCACCCATGTAGGCACCAGGGTCTTAGAAACTAGTCATGTTTTCCACCCATGCAAGCACCAAGGTCTTAGAAACATGCCATGTTTTCCACCCTTGCAAGCACCAGGGTCTTAGAAACTAACCATGTTTTCCACCCATGCAGGCACCAGGGTCTTAGAAACTAGCCATGTTTTCCACCCATGCAAGCACCAGGGTCTTAGAAACTAGCCATGTTTTCCACCCATGCAAGCACCAGGGTCTTAGAAACTAGCCATGTTTTCCACCCATGCAAGTACTAGGGTCTTAGAAACTAACCATGTTTTCCACCCATGCAGGCACCAGGGTCTTAGAAACTAGCCATGTTTTCCACCCATGCAGGCACCAGGGTCTTAGAAACTAGCCATGTTTTCCACCCATGTAGGCACCGGGGTCTTGTGCAGAAACTACAGGAATACATGTCAGAAGATTTTTGAAGAATTCTTAGAAGTTATTCAGTCACACATTCACTCACTCTATCTGTCACTTTTTCAACTTTTCAACTCTAAATGAGCTACTCCAGAAGCTCCTAAATGAAGTTACTCCAAAAGTGTTCATCCAAGTGAAATTGATTGGGTAGTGTGTCCTTGGTCCCAGGCAACAGATTTGTCACAATTAGCTAATTAATTAGACATGTTTAATTAATTAATATTATTTGATCCATTTCCAAATATATTTAACCGAGTTGAATTTTTTTGTGATGATTAGCTAAGACGTCCTTGATTCAAGATCCAAAATTTGTAGCAGTTTGTAAATTAGTTGATTAATTACAGCTGTTGAATTAATTTTCAATTGATTTGCACAGCATCAAACCTCATTCGTTTGATAGCCCTCTGTCAGTTCTGTTGCATTTTAGTCCACATTTATCCTTGCAAACCTTGATGCTCGTGTAGTAAACCTTTAGATTTTCTCATTGTATTTTGTAGAATTTTGCTAAGAATATATTTGGTATCTTGGCATCTATTAAAGCCAGAGAGGAAGGGGTTAAACAACCCGATGCACAAGCCAAGGCTCCAGTTGTTAACAACAATGAAGTAAAAGTAAGTCGATTTTTTTTTGTAGCTTTCTAGTTTTTTAAGCCTGTGTCCATTAGAAATTGGGCTCCACATTGTTTGTGTTCTATCATAAATGTAACTCATACGCTAAGTCCTCGCTTAACGACGCTACTGCGTTCCAGCAAAACACGGCGTTAAGCGTAACGTCGTTAAACAAAGGCTTCCATAGAAAGTAATGTAAAATGTACTAATGTAAAATCAATGGAAAGTAATGCAAAATGAGGTACGTTCCAGAATAAAAAATCAGCGTTACTTAAATCATGTAAATTAAACGTTTCATGAATTTTATTGAATGTTTCTAATGATTTATCTCTTGTTAACATTTAAGTTTAGGCCAGGGTTGTGCAAATTGTGGCCCGCGGGCCACTTGCGGCCCGCCGAGAGAATTTGTGCGGCCCGCGCAGAGATTTGTCAACCTAATGAAAGTGCGGCCCGGGCGATTAATTGAGTGTATCCAGCTGAAGTCCGTGCCACGATCCCAAAGATAGTGCGGATAGTTTTTTCTACTAGATCGGATGCCATTAACCCTTACAAGACGGTTGTAGCTTAATAACACTGTACTACACAGACTGTGTGATACACATTACTAATATGCATTGTAATGAAATTACCACTATCTGTCCTGAAAGTAGAAATATATGGTTTGTAATATAGATTTTAATAACTTCTAAAATAGTTTCTTGAGTGTAGTAGTAATGATGTACGCAGGTCGGATGCAAAAAAAATCGTTATTAGGCCTTTCTGTACTTGGCTCCTTGATCAAACTGCCTGTGGGCCACAGGAATTGCGGGAAAGTTTAATGTGGCCCGGCTAGTCAGATAATTTGCACACCCCTGGTTTAGGCAGTGGATAAACAATAATCACTGTAGCAGAGCCAATGCCAAGCACGGGGCGACCTCGGCAATTTTATCTAGTCTAGTTACTATAGCAACAGGTTGCAGGCAAAATTTCTTACTCCCATGTCTCGCTTGATACAAACGTGTAGCATTTAGTGGTCAGTTGGAAAGCAGAAACATATACTTATGTAGCATTTAGTGGTCAGTTGGAAAGCGGAAACGTCTACTTATGTAGCATTTAGTGGTCAGTTGGAAAGCAGAAACATATACTTATGTAGCATTTAGTGGTCAGTTGGAAAGCAGAAACGTATACTTATGTAGCATTTAGTGGTCAGTTGGAAAGCAGAAACGTCTACTTATGTAGCATTTAGTGGTCAGTTGGAAAGCAGAAACGTATACTTATGTAGCATTTAGTGGTCAGTTGGAAAGCAGAAACGTATACTTATGTAGCATTTAGTGGTCAGTTGGAAAGCAGAAACGTATACTTATGTAGCATTTAGTGGTCAGTTGGAAAGCAGAAACGTATACTTATGTAGCATTTAGTGGTCAGTTGGAAAGCAGAAATGCACTCTTATGTAGCAGTTAGTGGTCAGTTGGAAAGCAGAAACATATACTTATGTAGCATTTAGTGGTCAGTTGGAAAGCAGAAACGTGTACTTATGTACCATTTAGTGGTCAGTTGGAAAGCAGAAACGTATACTTATGTAGCATTTAGTGCTCAGTTGGAAAGCAAAAACGTATACTTATGTAGCATTTAGTGCTCAGTTGGAAAGCAGAAACGTATACTTATGTAGCATTTAGTGGTCAGTTGGAAAGCAGAAACATATACTTATGTAGCATTTAGTGGTCAGTTGGAAAGCAGAAACGTATACTTATGTAGCATTTAGTGGTCAGTTGGAAAGCAGAAACGTATACTTATGTAGCATTTAGTGGTCAGTTGGAAAGCAGAAACGCACACTTATGTAGCATTTAGTGGTCAGTTGGAAAGCAGAAACGTCTACTTATGTAGCATTTAGTGGTCAGTTGGAAAGCAGAAACGTATACTTATGTAGCATTTAGTGGTCAGTTGGAAAGCAGAAACATATACTTATGTAGCATTTAGTGGTCAGTTGGAAAGCAGAAACGCACACTTATGTACCATTTAGTGGTCAGTTGGAAAGCAGAAACGTCTACTTATGTAGCATTTAGTGGTCAGTTGGAAAGCGGAAACGTATACTTATGTAGCATTTAGTGCTCAGTTGGAAAGCGGAAACGTCTACTTATGTAGCATTTAGTGGTCAGTTGGAAAGCAGAAACATATACTTATGTAGCATTTAGTGGTCAGTTGGAAAGCAGAAACGTATACTTATGTAGCATTTAGTGGTCAGTTGGAAAGCAGAAACGTATACTTATGTAGCATTTAGTGGTCAGTTGGAAAGCAGAAACGCACACTTATGTAGCATTTAGTGGTCAGTTGGAAAGCAGAAACGTATACTTATGTAGCATTTAGTGGTCAGTTGGAAAGCAGAAACGTATACTTATGTAGCATTTAGTGGTCAGTTGGAAAGCAGAAACGTATACTTATGTAGCATTTAGTGGTCAGTTGGAAAGCAGAAACGTATACTTATGTAGCATTTAGTGGTCAGTTGGAAAGCAGAAACGTATACTTATGTAGCATTTAGTGGTCAGTTGGAAAGCAGAAACGTATACTTATGTAGCATTTAGTGGTCAGTTGGAAAGCAGAAACGTATACTTATGTAGCATTTAGTGGTCAGTTGGAAAGCAGAAACGTATACTTATGTAGCATTTAGTGGTCAGTTGGAAAGCAGAAACGTCTACTTATGTAGCATTTAGTGGTCAGTTGGAAAGCAGAAACGTATACTTATGTAGCATTTAGTGGTCAGTTGGAAAGCAGAAACGTATACTTATGTAGCATTTAGTGGTCAGTTGGAAAGCAGAAACGTATACTTATGTAGCATTTAGTGGTCAGTTGGAAAGCAGAAACGTATACTTATGTAGCATTTAGTGGTCAGTTGGAAAGCAGAAACGTATACTTATGTAGCATTTAGTGGTCAGTTGGAAAGCAGAAACGTCTACTTATGTAGCATTTAGTGGTCAGTTGGAAAGCAGAAACGTATACTTATGTAGCATTTAGTGGTCAGTTGGAAAGCAGAAACGTATACTTATGTAGCATTTAGTGGTCAGTTGGAAAGCAGAAACGTATACTTATGTAGCATTTAGTGGTCAGTTGGAAAGCAGAAACGTATACTTATGTAGCATTTAGTGGTCAGTTGGAAAGCAGAAACGTATACTTATGTAGCATTTAGTGGTCAGTTGGAAAGCAGAAACGTATACTTATGTAGCATTTAGTGGTCAGTTGGAAAGCAGAAACGTATACTTATGTAGCATTTAGTGGTCAGTTGGAAAGCAGAAACGTATACTTATGTAGCATTTAGTGGTCAGTTGGAAAGCAGAAACGTATACTTATGTAGCATTTAGTGGTCAGTTGGAAAGCAGAAACGTATACTTATGTAGCATTTAGTGGTCAGTTGGAAAGCAGAAACGTATACTTATGTAGCATTTAGTGGTCAGTTGGAAAGCAGAAACGTATACTTATGTAGCATTTAGTGGTCAGTTGGAAAGCAGAAACGTATACTTATGTAGCATTTAGTGGTCAGTTGGAAAGCAGAAACGTATACTTATGTAGCATTTAGTGGTCAGTTGGAAAGCAGAAACGTATACTTATGTAGCATTTAGTGGTCAGTTGGAAAGCGAAACGTACTTATGTAGCATTTAGTGGTCAGTTGGAAAGCAGAAACGTATACTTATGTAGCATTTAGTGGTCAGTTGGAAAGCAGAAACGTATACTTATGTAGCATTTAGTGGTCAGTTGGAAAGCAAAAACGTATACTTATGTAGCATTTAGTGGTCAGTTGGAAAGCAGAAACGTATACTTATGTAGCATTTAGTGGTCAGTTGGAAAGCAGAAACGTATACTTATGTAGTAATTGCACCGTTTACATTACTAGTGCATATTCAGAACACACTTATGTAGTAATTGCACTGTTTACATTACTAGTGCATATTTAGAACAGAATAATGCAATATGTACTGGTGTAATTCTTCAAATTAGGTATAAATGTTGTTGATAAAATAAAAATTGGCTTTGAGCCAAGTAAAAAAAAAATCGTCGTTAAGCAGAAAAGGATGTTAAACGATCGGCAGCGCTAAAACGAAATGTCGCTAAACGGAGGACTTACTGTATCAGCTTTTGTGTATTTTGTCAACTTACTTAGATTAATTTACTTATCGTTACACACAATAATATAAACACGTGCAATTGTAAATACTTAATACTTGCTGTTTTGTTTCTAGCAAACAACAAAACCTCAACAGCCTGTAGTATATAACAGATACGAACAAGAACAGCTAACGAAATCAAAAGAAGGTACAATTTTCTTTATAGTATAATATGTACAAAAAAGCTTATCGTTTTCTCATTTTTACACCTGCCTAACATTTAATTGCTCGGCATCCTTCTGTCTCGGAAGACAATGGAGTGTGCGCCAAGAGAGTCAGTTATTGATCACATTGATGGAGCTGCAGCGTCGACTGTGGCTGAGCAGTGCGATCCTTGAACGTCTCCAGGGCACACGCCTGGGCAAGGTGTATGGAGATCCTGAGTTGCCCGGACATCAGGAATCCCTTCTCTTCCTCCCTGGTGTAGTCCAAAGGAAAGCGGAGCGATACGTTTGGCACCAGGTTGGCTGCAGGAGTTGCCGGAGTCAGTGAGCATGCTGTACT
Organism: Tubiluchus corallicola; assembly: GCA_030141605.1. Lineage (NCBI taxonomy): Eukaryota > Metazoa > Priapulida > Priapulimorpha > Priapulimorphida > Tubiluchidae > Tubiluchus > Tubiluchus corallicola. The sequence continues at coordinate 106,110 of JAQGDQ010000685.1, forward strand.
GGTCAGCCTTCGGGGCTCCACTCCTGATTTGGAAGGTTTACTCCTCTACACATGGCCGTTGGGTTCCTTGACCTCCTCCGCCCTCTAGCCATTGGCTGCTTGTGCAGCTCCTCCGCCCTCTAGCCGTTGGCTGCTTGTGCAGCTCCTCCACCTAGTGTCGAGATACAGTGTGGGCAACATTTAATAAAGGCATAATAATCTTGGGGTCAATTAAACATTTGTTAATTGAGTATGAAATACAGGAAGCATAAAAAGCTTTACAGGAAATGACTTCCTTCGAACAAAAATGTTTTGTTAGTGAGTAATGAAAGCAAGAAACATTTTTCTTTGTAGCTATGTCAATGGTAAATAGACTGGCAAATAACCGTTTTTATTTTTCGTCCTGCAGAAACGGAAGGATTTAAAATCGACACCATCGGTTCTTACCACGGCATGACATTGAAGTCGGTGACAGAGGGCGCTTCGGCTCGGAAAGCTTTGCCCGAACCACAACAACCACAGACGCAGCAGCCGAAACCGATATCACAGGCAAGACCACCAACTTCTAGTAAAAGAGGTAACATTTTCACTCTCTCCTGTGAAAGTTCAATGAAGTCTGTTCATGTAGCTGATCTGTTTTTTTAAGTGAAACAGTGCAGGGATGAGAATTTTCCGCGCAAATTCCGAGTTTTGACTAGTTGGCAGGCCGTCACTTTATTTACATCACGTGCATCAGTGTAACCACGTGTTTATCTCTATGTATAAAAACATAGAATCAATTGTGCAGAGTTATTTGAGTCAATTGCAGACAGTTTTTATATAATTTTGCATAGGAGCGGCCAGTACTTAGGCGTTTTTGAGACAATTAGGTATCATGTATCCTTGATAGTTGGGTATTTTAAATTATGCATGAAACAAGGTAATTGATATTTTAAGTCCACTTAGAGGCTCTCTATGGCCACAAAATTGTAGGCTGCTTAAGTGGGGGCTTAAGTGGCCCCAAAACTCCCAGCCTGTTTCAGAGTTTTTTGCAATTTGTCATTCTCATCCCTGACAGTGTGAGAGTATGGTTTTATTTTTCAGGTTCTCGCACACCGATTATCATCATTCCAGCAGCAACTACGTCAATTATAACCATGTACAATGTGAAGGACATGCTACAAGATACGAGGTTGGTAAAATATTTCATATCTACATTTACATACATCGTTTGGAAACATTAGTTTTACCCAAGAAAGTTTTCCACAAATGCGTTTCTTGTAGGTTCATAAGTACAGACGATAAGAAGAAACAAGGAGCTAAGAGAGATAACGAAGTTTTGATACAGCGTCGAAAAGAGGGTGGACATACGGTGCCATACAGAGTCATTGATAATCCACTTAAATTAGCACAGGAAGACTGGTATGACTGTTACTCAATTTCCTGAATGAATCATGATTTTTTTGCCTCAAATGTCATTGATAATCCACTTAAATTAGCACCGGAAGACTGGTATGACTGTTACTCAATTTCCTGAATGAATCATGATTTTTTTGCCTCAAATGTCATTGATAATCCACTTAAATTAGCACCGGAAGACTGGTATGACTGTTACTCAATTTCCTGAATGAATCGTGATTTTTTTGCCTCAAATGTCATTGATAATCCACTTAAATTAGCACCGGAAGACTGGTATGACTGTTACTCAATTTCCTGAATGAATCATGATTTTTTCGCCTCAAATGTCATTGATAATCCACTTAAATTAGCACCGGAAGACTGGTATGACTGTTACTCAATTTCCTGAATGAATCGTGATTTTTTTGCCTCAAATGTCATTGATAATCCACTTAAATTAGCACCGGAAGACTGGTATGACTGTTACTCCGTTTCCTGAATGAATCGTGATTTTTTTGCCTCAAATGTCATTGATAATCCACTTAAATTAGCACCGGAAGACTGGTATGACTGTTACTCCGTTTCCTGAATGTACAGTGCCATACAGAGTCATTGATAATCCACTTAAATTAGCACCGGAAGACTGGTATGACTGTTACTCCGTTTCCTGAATGAATCATGATTTTTTTGCCTCAAATGTCATTGATAATCCACTTAAATTAGCACCGGAAGACTGGTATGACTGTTACTCAATTTCCTGAATGAATCATGATTTTTTTGCCTCAAATGTCATTGATAATCCACTTAAATTAGCACCGGAAGACTGGTATGACTGTTACTCAATTTCCTGAATGAATCGTGATTTTTTTGCCTCAAATGTCATTGATAATCCACTTAAATTAGCACCGGAAGACTGGTATGACTGTTACTGTATTTCCTGAATGTTCAGTGCCATACAGAGTCATTGATAATCCACTTAAATTAGCACCGGAAGACTGGTATGACTGTTACTCTATTTCCTGAATGTGCAGTGCCATTCAGAGTCATTCATAATCCACTTAAATTAGCACCGGAAGACTGGTATGACTGTTACTCCATTTCCTGAATGTTCAGTGCCATACAGAGTCATTGATAATCCACTTAAATTAGCACCGGAAGACTGGTATGACTGTTACTCCATTTCCTGAATGTACAGTGCCATACAGAGTCATTCATAATCCACTTAAATTAGCACCAGAAGACTGGTATGACTGTTACTCTATTTCCTGAATGTTCAGTGCCATACAGAGTCATTCATAATCCACTTAAATTAGCACCGGAAGACTGGTATGACTGTTACTCCATTTCCTGAATGTACAGTGCCATACAGAGTCATTCATAATCCACTTAAATTAGCACCAGAAGACTGGTATGACTGTTACTCTATTTCCTGAATGTTCAGTGCCATACAGAGTCATTGATAATCCACTTAAATTAGCACCGGAAGACTGGTATGACTGTTACTCTATTTCCTGAATGTTCAGTGCCATACAGAGTCATTCATAATCCACTTAAATTAGCACCGGAAGACTGGTATGACTGTTACTCTATTTCCTGAATGTACAGTGCCATACAGAGTCATTGATAATCCACTTAAATTAGCACCGGAAGACTGGTATGACTGTTACTCTATTTCCTGAATGTTCAGTGCCATACAGAGTCATTGATAATCCACTTAAATTAGCACCGGAAGACTGGTATGACTGTTACTCTATTTCCTGAATGTGCAGTGCCATACAGAGTCATTCATAATCCACTTAAATTAGCACCGGAAGACTGGTATGACTGTTACTCTATTTCCTGAATGTTCAGTGCCATACAGAGTCATTGATAATCCACTTAAATTAGCACCGGAAGACTGGTATGACTGTTACTCTATTTCCTGAATGTACAGTGCCATACAGAGTCATTGATAATCCACTTAAATTAGCACCGGAAGACTGGTATGACTGTTACTCTATTTCCTGAATGTACAGTGCCATACAGAGTCATTCATAATCCACTTAAATTAGCACCAGAAGACTGGTATGACTGTTGCTCAATTTCCTGAATGAATCGTGATTTTTTTGCCTCAAATGTATCCTTTTGCCCAAAAATAAATTTTCCTTTATCAAAGTTTAATAGCTTCATAGATTTGAAAGAAAGCGGGCTGATGTTTTTAACATAAGAAAATAGTCAGAATTTTTTCAACAACACTGCAGGACCCAGATTTTTCAAATTAGCACTTTTTACTGACTTTATACGAAACTCATGCAGGCTGAATCCACATGCCAGCCCCATTGTTCGCTGTTGCTCGAAAATATGTAACGATGATCTCGGCTAGTTAACTTTGAAACAGGCTAACCCCGTTGTGGTCAGCGGTCAAACAAATTAGCTGCACACGGTGTCAGGCAATCAGAATCAGGGATGAGAATTTTCCGCGGATACGCGGAATTCCGAGTATTTGGAAGACCAATAGTTTTTACGGACTATGTATAAAAACATAGAATCAATTGTGTGGAGTTATTTGAGTCAATTGCAGACAGTTTTTATATACTTTTGCATAGGAGCGGCCAGTACTTAGGCATTTTTGAGTCAATTAGGTATCATGTATCCTTGATAGTTGGGTATTTTAAATTATGAAACGGGTAATTGATGTTTTAAGTTCACTTAGAGGCTCTCTATGGTCACAAAATTGCAATTTGTTGCTGGCTCCCCTTGAACTCCATTGGGGGCCTAGATGGCCCTAAAACCCCCGGCCTGTTTCAGAGTTTTTTACAATTGGTCATTCTCATCCCTGCAGAATATTCATTAGCATAGATTTGCGCTAATAATTTTGCTCCGCGTTACTTAAAATGCTGAAAAACTGCCAAAACACGTTAAACCACCAAGTTGGTTTCCTTGATTATGAGTTTTGGATAGTGCTGCCACCTTCAGGTGTTCTTGTTAAAATTGTTAAAGCTTTCTCTTTACTGTTTAAATTTTCATTGGCTTCTACAGTCTTTATGAATGCATAATCTCTAAACCTGTTTTCACACCTAAATGATTTCACCTGTAGTTTTGGTCACTTGGTTTTCTGCTTTTCAACAGGACACTACTTCACTGTTTATGTAGACACTTCAGAATAAAATCTTAAAACCAGTTTTTTGGTTTCTTCAAACCAGCCACCTATAAGGGATTTCTAAGTTTTCATGAAATTATGCATCTGATTTTGTTACCAAATTGTTTTCAAATATTTCTATTATGTTTTTCCGCTTTGTTTAACAGGGATAGAGTCGTGGCCGTGTTTGTGCAGGGACCAGCCTGGCAATTCAAGGGATGGCCATGGAACGGGAATCCAGTGGAGATTTTTGACCGAAGTATGGACAGATAATAATTTTGTTGTTATATGAACGACCTCCTGTTCTCCACAGAAAACAGCGGAATTCAGGAAAATGGGCATCTGAAACAGAAATACCTATGAAAACCGGAATTAGCGCGATTTCCGACTTTTCTGTAAATTTAATGCATCTTTGACGCGGAATTTTCTTCCCTTGTTACTTGCAAAACTAAGCCGTTTTTTCAGCATTTCGCAACTTTAATAGAAGTACTTCCTCGAGTTTTATTTTTTATGCAACTTGCGTTCCTACTTTCCCTTTTTCGTATTTGCCACAAGAAATTTGGGAAATCCTTTAGTGCGAGGCTTGTAACGAATAGCAGTACATTTGTGGAAAGGTTTCCCATGTTGACACAAACACGATATGACGATGTTATGCGTGTGACAGCTAGCTTCCTGATGATTTGTATTGCGGATGCGCCCAGTCCAGGCAAAGAAACGGCAAAAATCAGTATTGAACTCTGCGATAGACCTGCATTTTATTAAAATAACAGATCACAAAAAGTGCTTAAGAATGTGCTAAAGGTTATTACTATTTAGACAAAATAAAAAGTTAGATTTAAGAAGACACAAATTATTACTTTATGATTCTAGACATTTGAAGCAATTCTAACCAATTTAAACTATTAACTAATTATTAAAGTAGATGGTGACTTACATTTACTGGTGACAACTTTGACTTGAAAATACAATTAGGGACTGTTAAATTGTAACAAAATAGACAAAGCAATGCAAGTATCACCAAAATGGCATGATCAGCATAGCGGCAACAGAAAATGTAACTACGTGTAAGAACAAGTGTGATTGATAGGTGGCGTATACTACTAAAGCTTAGGTCACATGACTAAGGCTGGCTTTGTTTTAAACACTTTCAGGAAATGCATGTTGGTAAAAATGCGAAAAGAAGACAAATAATTATAGAATGCTAGATTAAATTGCTTGACACCAACATGTATGAATATGATAGGATATTGTTCTGTAACTTTTGTGCGCGAATTAAATGTTGGCGTTCTTATTTTATTTTAGCCAAATACAAATACCTGATAGAGTACATACTTAATTCATATAAAAAAATTATTGTTTTTTATTACCATCTATCGAACATCACATAATTTGAGGATTAGTATTAGTTACCGGGCCATGTAGCTTCTAATTTCTGCGAAGCGGAATTGAAACAGAATTGATGATTCTTTGAAAATTACGAAGGCCCTTCTTCGCAAACTCATCCATACTTACTTGTCCAAAACTTCCCAAAACTTGATTAACGACGCCCGATCTAAATGTCTCTTCATCTTGCTCAGTTGAATCACATGAACCGACCACTTGGCAACGTTTGAATCTAGCGGCAGTTCATCCCATTTTACGTGAAATGCTTTAACTGCAATATGAACATGAACCGTGAACAAAAACGTGAACATGAACAGTATCTCATTGGCTGTTATGCAAATTCAAGACGAAACACAGACAGATTTATAAAATATTTGGAACAATAATCATAATATCATAGTCCCATAATCAAAATGTTAATGTAAAAAATTTATTCGCATTTTACATGTGTTAGCATGGCATAGATTACGTATATATATATATAAATAATAATCTTTATTTGCCATTAAAATACATTGATAATCACCGATAAAAACTTTACAGAGATGATCAATCAGTGTTAGTTAATAAAAACTTACACTGCTGAAGGCAAATGAGTCAGTGCAATCTAAACTACTGTGCAGTAATGGAAAGTAACGACGAATAAAATCAAACATATTTACAGCTATGCACAAAAAAATGAAAAAAACTATGATTTAATTAATATGGCCGTGGATATATGAATTCTGAATTAGTGTGTATGTTGTCGTGCTGGTGTGATGGTATTTCATATCTGGTTAATATTAGTGATTTTAATTTTGTTTTAAATGCTGATGGAGACTTGATTTGTTTAACCTGTAATGGTAGAGAATTCCAAAAAGTGAATTGGTTGTTTGATTACAGAGTTCGTTCCATAGTGGGTATTTGTCCTAATTTGTTTTAGATTGCTTGTTCTGGAATTAACGATA